>JAOUQZ010047584.1:0-25390 GCA_028564935.1 Neosilurus hyrtlii | reverse complement strand
ATGCTGCTGGAGTTGCTCTGGGCCATGGAACTGCTCAGCTCTGATTTTGGACTAATGAGTCAAACATTTAATACATTTAATCTGTTATTTTACATAGAAACAGTACCGTCTGATTGGTCCACTATCTCAGGATTAAAAATCATTACTCTAAGTGGATAACGCTTAAATCAATAGGAATGACACTCACAGTTTGCCATGCTCACTTGGGGCAGGCGGAATTACTACTGACCTGCTTTCAAATAGAAAAAATAAATCAGAAAAATCTCACTTTATTAATTTGTGTATTTAATTTAATTTAATTATATATTTGTTTGTATTTTTCTTTCTTTTTGTGTCTCTCTGTAATACCTATTAAAACACCTTAGAATATGGTTTACTTTCGTTTCCATGTAATGTGTACTGAACTCAATGAACAGGCTATAAACAGACACTACTAGCCACACATGGACCCAGGACCCAAGAACCCAGGACCTTCCTGCTGTGAGGCAAATGTACTTTATAGCTTAAAGTAATTTTAAAAGTTAAGGCCCATGCCCCACATTGACAATTTAGCCAGTGTATGCTTGCATATGAGAAATTTGGCAAATATGCTGACATAAGTTGAATAAGTTATTAGAAAGATTTTATGTAAGTTAGTAGTAAGTTAACTACAGGTCATAAATAAAATCTGGTATGGCTCATACAGTCTACATATGCTGGCCATAAGTTGTAGATAAGTTATGTGATCATTCATACACGTTAATTGTAAGCTTCCCATAAGTTGAATACAATGTCTAGCATACTTTGAACCCGCGTATACCAGCGGATGCCTAGCGTGTGTGACCAACGATAGTCTAACTTATGCAACAGTGTATCCCCGACATTCAATCACGTGACGTAGCCTATAAATGGCTGCCACTCACTGATACAAATCAGATCCGCACTAGACATTGCAGTGTCAACATCAATGTCATACCAAAGAAATCGATGAGGTCATGCTGATGCTGGAGGACAGCTAGTAGGTATTCTCATCTCAGCCTTACCGGATCTTCAATCACTCGGATGACATGGACATCTGCTCCCTACGGAGTCTTGAGGAGTACTGACCGGCTCCTCGTTTTAACCCCATTTTATATACCAAACCCCTAAATACTGTCAATATGCCCATAATACACCAGCTGTAAATTAGAAAACTGTTCAGTAAAAGTTCTGTGGTCGTCCGGAACACGTCAGATACGTCTACATAAGTCAATATACGTTGGAGATAAGTTTGATATAAGTTAGCAGTAAGTTTTATATTAGGTTCTGGATAAGTTACTAATAAGCTATGTGTACTATCAAAACTGGAATAATATCCATAATTCATCGTATGCAGCGTTTTACAGAAATTTGTCATACACGGCATAAGTTCTGCAAATCATGTGACAGGGGCCTAACACTAAAGATAAGTTAAAACCTTTCTGTAATGAGTTCACTCAAATGTTTACCTTCTCCGAGTTACTGATGGTGACCTTACCCCATCTGTGCCTAGAGTTGGTTGAGATAGGCTCCAGCCTCCCTGCGACACTAGTAGAATTAAACGGATCAGCAAATGAATGAATGAATAAATGAGTTAATAAATGTGACATATAATATGCACAGTTCAACTAAAAAACAAATCTTTTCATTTATTCATTTTCTAAGCCAATTAATCCTAATTAGGGTCCCAGGAAGGCTGGTGTCCATCTCAGCCCCCTTTTAAGGGGGAAAAATAAAAATGAATAACTAAAATAATGTTGCATAAGTGTGCACACCCACTTATAATGGGAGATCTTTGTTCAGAATTAATCAACCACATTCAAACTAGTGCAAAATAGTCTTTAGTAAATGTCTGTTACCAGTTAGTGACTCTGTTTAACTCCAAAACAGTTAAACAGTTCCAGTAAGAGGCAGCATGGTGGGATAGTGGTTAGTACTACATCACAGCAAGAAGGTCCTGGGTTCAAGTCCCTGGCTCAGCAAAGCATTTCAATGTGGAGCATGCATGTTTTCCCTGTGTTTGTGTGGGTTTCCTCTGGGTATTCTGGTTTCCTCCTACATGAACGCATGAACCTTAGGCTAACTGGCCTCCAAATTGCCCTTGCAATAGCGTGCCCTGCCTTTGGCTAGAGTTGGCAGAGGTAGACTCCATCCATCCAGCGATTGTAGTAAGATCGAGAGGTTTGGTAAATAAATGAATGAATGAATATCACAATTTTCACCACCCAAGACATGTGGTGAATGTTCATGCCACTAAGAATACATAACTCACATAAAATTTTACTCCCTGAACACACAGTTGGAGACTTGCATAGTTGCCCAAGTCATAGATTTGATCACTTTTGCCATTACTATGAAGACTGGTGAACTAGAAATTACTTGGTATTTATAATTACTTTTTATTTTAGTGAGAAATATAAAGTTATATTCAACTTTGATACACAGTCTTATCTATTATCCAGGCTTACATATCCTAGCTATTTTTATTTGTCAGATAGATTTTTTTTTTTATTGTTTGTCTAATGAAGTGATACCCATGAGAGTAGCATTGATTCTAATTTTGTAATAAGGATACACAGCAAGGGAGCGGCATGGTGGCGTAGTGGTTAACACGTCTGCCTCACAGCAAAAAGGCCTGGGCTCGATTTCCAGCTCGGGCATTTCTGTGTGGAGTTTGAATGCTGCCCCCGTGCTTGCATGGGTTTCCTCCGGGTACTCCTGTTTTCTCCAACAGTCCAAAAACATGCACAGTAGACTAATTGGCTGCTCCAAATTTTCCCTAGGTGTGAGTGTGAATGTGAATGGTTGTGTGATTGTTGGCCCTGCGATGGCCAGGCAAGCTGTTCAGGGTGTGCCCCGTCTTCACCCAGAGTAAGTTGAGATGGGCACCAGTCTCACCGTGATAATAATTAGGTTTACTTGGCTTAGAAAATGAATTAATGAATGAATGAGATACACAGCAAGCTTTATCTATTTACATGAACCTAGCAAATTGCTGTATGTTTGCTTGTATACTCAAGAGGGCAGTGAATCAGTGACCCTGTTGTACTACATGAGCAATAATTTGAACTGGCATGATTATCATTATCATTTTCAACTGGCATGATTATCAATCAGACTTTAAAAATCACACTTTTTTACTCCTGATGTTCATGGCATAGATAGTTAATATAAGCAATTTATATACTGTAATCTAATCTAAAATAAATAAAATAAAAATATATTAAGTTTGATCAGATAACTTCCACAGAGAAAACTCTGTAATGAGGGATATGTTTATTTCTGTTATGTTTATTTGAAGTGCAAGGTATCACCACAAGTCATAAATGCTTTATAGTGTAAAGCGAATTGATTAAACTAAATTAAAATTAATCTGAATTGAAACTGTATCTGAATTAAAACTGTATCAGTATTTAAAACTGTATCTGAATTTAAATTAATCTGAATTAAAATTATTCTGAATTAAAACTGTATCTAAATCAAATATATCTAATTAAAATTAATCTGAATCAAAATTTACCTAAATACAAATTAATCTGAATTAAAATTAATCTGAATTAAAACATTATGTAAATTCAAATGTATTTGAATTAAAATTGGTCTGAATTAAAATTAAACTGAATTAAAAATGTATCAGAATTTAAATGTATCTGTATTAAAATTAATCAGAATTAAAATTATTCAAAGTTAAAATGAATCTGCCTAAGACTGGTTATAATGAGAGCATCACAGTGGCATAGTAGTCAGCATGTCTACCTTACATCAGGAAGATCCTGGGTGTGGGTCCTGGGCTGGGTGAGGGCGTTTCTGTGTGGAGTTTGCATGATCTTCCTGTGCTTGTGTGGGTTTCCTTCTGTCTGAAAATATTCACATTAGGTTAACTGGCTGCTCCAAATTTCCCTTGGGTATGAATGTTAATGTGAATGGTTGTGTGTGTTGATCATGCAACAGTCTGGTGAGCTGTTCAGCCTGGTGATGCCTTTGCCCAGAGTCGGCTGAGATAGGCACCAGCCTCCCTGTGACCCTAGAATATGGCGATTCATCAAATGAGTGAGTGAGTGAGTAGGTATAATAAACATTATGCCCCATGTTAAAAACCAGGCACTCATAAGGATTCTGGATTTTTTTTCCCAACATGAACCCATGCACAGACCACCACCAAAATGTAATGGTCTGTTACTTGTACCACACCCTACTCTAGAAAAATATGTCATCAAAATCTGTGATTGACTTTTTGCGATATATTGCATACAAACAAACAAACCAACACAAATGTGAATCTATCCACTGATTGTCTGTATCACTTATCTCACATCTTACTCTCATATTTACACATGCCTTTACCCAGTGTCGACTGAGAGGAATATTCGGCAATATGTATAAATATAAATGGTAAATGACTCAGTGATTGCTCATTGAAAAGTTTTACTGGCCCTGACATTTGTAGTTTGTTAGAAAGTGACTGGTATACAGTAAGTGTGTTTTTAATTTAATTATTTATTTATTTTTGTAAAGACTTCCCCTCATTAAAGAACTTGCTGAGGATTTTAAGTTTAATTCAAGACACAAAAGCATATTAATGATCACATAGAGGTGGACAGACACACACCTGTTTGGGTTTAACAATTCATTCATCTTCAGTATCTTCTTTATCCTGGTCAGTGTCATTGGTGGTCTGGAAGGAATCTCAGGAACACTATGCATGACCTTGGAGAGCTCTTTCATACACAAATAGCAGCAGTTTAAGCTAGTCGGTTCACTTGGTAGAAGGGAGAACACTCGACAGACACCCACACATACAGAAGGGAACATCAAGTTTAAAATGCAGTTTATTGTTTAATATTTCCAGAATACAGAGTAAATGGGAAGCAATAAAATTGTTGTACAAACCCCAACACAGATGGCCACGAATGATTCAGGGACCCTGAAGCTATGAGGCAGCAATGCAACCCGCTGTGCCATACTTCCTCCCCGCAGGTTTATGATATTTTTAAAACTCCTTATGCAAACAAACATAAAAGTCCCACTAGTAGTCAGGCTAAGGGGAATTGTAAAATGGGATTAAAATAGTTAAGGCTGATGTGATAATAATAAACATCAAAATCAAAACAGAGAAAGAGAAGCTGGCTTGTAATCAGCACAGGCAGGGATGCAGGGGAAATTTGTGACTGAGGGTTGAAATGTTCTTTTAAGCTTACATGCTTGATGGTGCATTTCACGTAAATTTAGACTAATGGTTTCAAAATGATGATGGGATTCTGACCTTTTATGAAGTGATAAAACTGTTCCACTATCCTGTGGTATAGAGTTGCCAATCACCTACATAAGGGAGAGATCACACTGATTTTTTTTTATTTGTATTTTTATTTTTTTGCAAATTTTGTAATTCGCTTCAAGATGTTTTGTGACTATACATGTAAGTGAATATTTTGCAGCTTAAATATGTATATAGCAAGAAAGTCACAAGAAAATTCGGTGACAATCTGCAATTGATTTGTGAGTAAGTTGCGATTGGTGTTTCAGATGTTTTGCAAAAAGAAAGTGAATCTTTGATGTAAACTACTCGCATTTTGTGCACATTTTGTGCTCAAACCATTTGCTTTTCATTCAATGTTATTAGTGTGAACAAAATGCAAATAAAATATGAATGATGACAGAATACACAGAATATGGTGGATGCCAGCAAGTCGCAAACTTTTCTCAAATTTTTTAACGTGGAAGTTTCCAACTTTCGAGTTGGAGACTACTCTACGTCAGAGCCTCGCTTTGCGTCATTCGCAGAAATTGAGACAAATTTGAGAATATTTTCAGAATGAAAAGCAACAGCCACGAATTGCCATTTGAGTCAATTGCTTTTCTCTTGTCCCGCTAGTGTGAGCACTCCCTATACAACAGCAAACCTTCTCCACAATTTTGGGTGTTCCAAATTGCCCCTAGATGTGAGTGTGAGTGTGAATGGTTGTGTGTTTTGCACTGCAATGGTGAGACGAGCTGTTCAGCATGTACCCCACCATCCCTAGTAGGATCAAACAGTTTGGCAAACGAGTGAATGAGAAATAAGGACAGTGGAAAAATCCTATTAGCAACAACAAAAACCTACTAATTAAAAAAGTTTGCAGCACAGGTAAAGTTAGTTGAAATTTTTATTGACTGTGCACTGGAGAAATGCATAATTTAAGTCTACTCGCATTGTATTTTTTATTAATTTTACCAACTGTAAGCCAATAGCCAGATTTATATGTTTTAATAAAAGCTAAAATTGGCATATCAATGTTAAATTGTTAGGGCACTGTGGTAGCAAAAAATGCTGAGGTTAATATTCTAATATAGTTCGGTAGGATGAACAGACAGCAGGGTATGCATGACTTTGATGTTTAATTGGACAGCAATCACATGCTACAAGTAGTAACGTTCATGATATACATCACATGCTAAGTGATGAGATAAAATATATTGATATTTGACCATAACCAGAGATATGGTGGAAGTTTTTTAATTCTAAAGTGCTGTGATGGATCGGGATCCCTATGAAACTGGGGCAGGGAGGTATCCCCAGACTGAAAATTTACAGCCACAATGCTGGAGTGAGACTTCAAGAAAAAAATTTTTTTTTGGATGAATGAATGGACAATGCTGCATCACAGGACATGTGAACATGTAAATAACTCTCATGAACAAATACATGCACTCAGAGAAGCCCTCATTTGGATAGTGTACAATTGTGTATAATTATCCGTATTATATATATGGGATTGCTGGTATTGGTGAATAGGTGGATAGGTGTTTGTTTTCTTTTGTGTCTGGTGGCTATATGATTAAGGATTATGTGAAACGTAAATCTACAGAATTGGTAGTTCTTACTTTCCCAGAATAATCTGTGCAGACTGAAGCTTGGTACAGGTGGAATATTCTGTTGGACAGTCTGTTCACTGCTGCTCATATCCACTTAATGAATTCAGAATGATGGCTGTTGGAATCTTCCATTTATTTAATAGACTGCCCAACAGAAAGAGGACTCTCATACTTTATTCATAAACTACCCAGATAAAGCTACACTCAGTACTGAAAACTCACACTGGATTTTTTTTATCCTATGCAGAGATGAGCCTAAATAATTATATGGTCATTTTATTTTGGTAAATTACATAACTATATACAGAGGACCCTTATACACCAGCATGCATATATACTGTATACACTGTATGTTTAACAATTATGCATTGAAGGCGAGGTGAATGTCGCGGAATATTTTCAGAGACAGGACGGTCATCTCCTCTAAAACATACGAAGAAGGATACACTAACCAAAGCTAATCAATTAACCAGCTGTATGACTTGGTTGGCAGCCATGTTGTTTATTCAGTAAATGATTTTGAGACAAACGACACTAAATGGACTAAAGTTTATGGACACTTTTACATAACACTCGTATGTGAGTCTTGATGGTTCGACTCCATGTTTCGTTCCTCATAACTGTTATAATAAATTTCTCTCTTTTGGAAAGGCTCTCCATTAGATTCTGGAATGTGGGCTGTAGGGATTTGTGGTCCTTCATCCACAAGTGCGTTAATAAGGTCAGGTACTGATGTCAGGTGAGGACACGGGGGCAGTTGGTATTCTAGTTCATCCCAAAGGTGTTCAGTGGAGTTGAGGTCAATGCGTTGTGTAAGAGACTCACATTCTCCCACTCTAACCTCTAATGTCTTCATGGAGCTCACTGTGTGCACAGGGGGGACGGCCAAGATAGAACAGGTTCAAGTTTTTTAGTTCTATTAAAGGGAAATTGAAACCTAACAGCAGTTGAAGACATTCTGCACAGTTGTGTGCTTTCAATTTTGTGGGCACCAACTTTGGGAAGAAGCTACATGTGAGTCTGATGGTTAAGTGTCCAATAAATTTTATCCATATGGTGTATAATGTACATTGTACCTTAAACGTTTATAAAGAAATAACATGAGACCCTATAAAACCTCCCACATTTCAAAGGTGAAGTCAGATTTCTTAAGGCTACCATGGTTTAACGGGTTATGTCAGATGGAACTGTATACACCCTGTGTCCTCTGGGTCAAAATGACCCGTCTTCACTAAACCCCCAATATAAGCAGTTTAATTGAATTTTAAACATCAAATTTCATCTTGCTTGAAGAAGCAACTTGTCATTCACCACAAAATGTGTGAATACCTGATTTTCCCTCTTCACTTGTATTTCTATAGCTTAAGAAAAGGGGAAAAATGTGCAAAAAAGGAGTTTTAAATGCATTTTTATTCATTCGAGTGACTCAGTTTCTTTGTTTTTTTTCTCCAGTGAACAATTTAGGACAATATACAACACAAAAATATAAAAATAACATAACCCATTGAACAAATTAGCACATGTAGGGCAGTATGCAAGTGCACAGCCTTTGCAGATATATTTCTTACACCTGCAGCACACAGTATATGTTTTACAGTCCTTCTTTTGAGGGCAGAACTGACATCTCTTCCTCTTACTTGCCCTAGCTTGGAAAGTGGCTGGATCCTCAGGTTGATCAGGAGCTCCTGTACTCTGAATAGCTTTCACAACTGCTGCTGAGGCTTCTGTGTGATAAACAGGTAGAATGTAGAGACAATGTCATGGGCATGAGAAACGGCACATGTTGTGGGTCCTGGGGTCATCTTTATGAAGTTTTGTTCTGCATGCCTGCCGTGTTGGTCATATGCTGCTGAGAACCATGCAATTTTGCCATTTTTTGAAAGGAAAGTCTCTCTTTCAGCTTCAGGGTTTTCTTCCTCTTCTTCTGAAGATGATTCATCATGCTCTGGGTTGTATTCCTCCCCATCATCTTCTTCTGATACATCTTCCACTTCCTCTTCTGAATCAGAGTTGTCTTGCGGGACATCTGAAAAAATCAGCTCTAGACCCTCTTCACCGTCATAACGCACACTTATGGCTTCAGCACCGAGAGAATTCACAGAAAAAGAGCTCTGCAGTCTGCGAGAACACCACTTATCTTGTGTTGTTTACGTCTGCTACTGTCTTGTTCACGTTTACTATTTTTTTACATTGATCTGAGACTGATCACTATTTACTTACATTGATCCGAGACTGATCAAAGGCACAGCAGTCCGCAAGAAGACCACCTGATTTGTCTTGTTTACTTCTGCTACTGATTGATCTGAGACACAACTAAAACACTGTAACGTTCTGTGATGTTTAAATAACTCTGTGACCTTGATTTCAACTCTATTTGACTCACGAGTCATTTTGACCCGAAGACCACCTTTGAACCTTTTTTGTACAGCTTACATGGAAATGTGAATAAAAGCAACATTTCACTTTTTCTATTGTTGTGGCCAATCTAGGAAAAGTTATTAAAAAAATATAGTTTAGGGGATTTTTTGGGGGTTTTTAACACAGTGGTGGGTCATTTGGACCCGAGGGTTAAGAGTTTGGGGTGGATGAGTATACACTCATGATTTAAGGTAGCACCGCAGAAAAAATCACCAGGGGTGAGGTCAGGGGAATGGACCAACCATCCAATATTACCACATAATGAGATCAGCTGATCCGAAAACATTTCCCTCAATACTTCCAATGATCTTTGAGTAGTGTAAGCTGTATATCCATCTTACTGAAACCAGACTCAAGGTGTTTAAGTTGGGGTTGGGCCACCAACAGACCTTAGCAACGCCTTTTCTGCCTCACTAAGTTTCATGCATGTAAATAAGATTATTCATTCATTCATTCATTCATTTCCTGAACCGCTTAACCCTAATTTGGGTCGCGGGGAGGCTGGCACCCATCTCAGCTGACTCTGGGCATGGGCAGAGTACACCCTGGACAGATCATCAGGCCATCGCAGGGCAGAAACTCGCTGACGGCAACTTATTACTGCACAACTTAATCAAAGTCAACATCAGTATAGATTTAGGTTTTTTTCCATGGTTGTATAAATGTTAGTACAGTATATAGAGAGATATTTCTCCCTTTGTAGAAGGTCAAGTTGTTCATTTGCAGATTCGTCCAACACGACTGGTATGAGCAAATTCTATGAATTCAAGGTTCTTTCCTTTATCTTTATTGACAAATTGATGGTGTTGGCCTAGTAAAGGCATGACAGTCAGTATTAGATGTTCTGGTACACAAAGGAAAGGTCCCTAACCTCAAGGCTGCATATTTTCCTTCAGAAGAGCCTCATGCAGCAGTTTGTAAGAAATTCGGCAGAAACACAATTTTATCTGAAATGCCTGCATGCAAAAGCAGGTTATTTCAGCTCTACTACAGCCATTTAACACCTAATGTTATAGGCATACCAGTAATGATTCTTCCAGGGAAGACTTGTGCTATACTGTAGTAATCTTGCAAGGGAAATTATTGCCTCTGCATTTAACCCATCCAAAGTGATTACACACACGCGTAAACAGTAAGCCACACACTCATAGCAGTGGGCTGCCACACACTGGGGCGCCCAGAGAGCAGTTTGAGGTTAGATGTCCTGCTCAAGGGTACTTCAGCCATGAAGGTGGAGGCAGCTCTCTCCCCCACCCAACACATTTTCCCTGCTGGTTCAGGAATTGAACCAGCAACCCAAAGTCACTTCTCTAACCATTACAGCTGCCCCTGTTTTCACCATGACTAAAAAAATAATGCACACAAATTGTAATACATGTAAGGCCAAGAACTCACCATGAAAACTTTTAGATCAACAAACCTAATTACCGGTTTGTAAATGACACACTTAAAACACCGTCACCCAGCTGAATACGACCCATTTGTTGAAGCTAACTGCAATGTTAGCACAATCACTGTACAAAAACTAGTTTTGAAGGGATAAGCAGAGTGGGTAACTGCTGAAACCTCACTTGGAGTTGATTCAGAGAGCGTTAAAATCCCAGGCATGTTACATAACCTTTTACTTTTATTTTAAATAATAAATGATAATGATGATGATGATGATTATTGTGAATATTATTATTATTGTTATTATTGTTATTATTATTATTATTTCAAGATTCAAGATTTTCTGATTTGTGACTGGTGGAAAGCCATCAAATAATTCCTATTGCATCTTTGCCATTGGTTAATTGGCACAAAATTATTGCACAGGTGGCATGCGCTAATGTTGCTGCTCAACGATATTATATAATAAACAGTACCAGTCAAAAGTTTGAACACTTCTCCTGAAGTTGTGGAATCTGCAATTACATACAGCTTTTTAAAAGTTTAAATTATTTTTTAAGCAAAATAGACATAGTAGCTAGCATGAACATCAGATCACCCTCTACCTCTCTGCTCCTTTCAACTGCCTGGCTTAGTGGCAGTGATAAACAAAATATTGAAAAACAAAATATGGTGAACATCTACAGCTTCAATAGAAGCTACTGTCCAAATTGGTTAAATTCCCAAGAATATTTTAGGCGGAGTTGTGGACAGAAGCAAGACAGTTCCAGGTGATCCTTATGTGTCACTCCAGCTTTACTGGCAAGCGGCACAAAAATATAAGATCAAACAGAATTTGCAAAGAAGTCCATTTGCGATATAAAAAAAGAATTTTGGCATCACTTTGAAAATAGTCATTGTTTACGAATCTTGCGTGGCAAAACAACTCCTGAGTGATAATCCATTACATGCACTGAATGGGACGCTGCATTAGAGAGAGGAAGAAGGGAAAGAGGAAAAATCAATGATTGTAGAACAATAATTTTCTTCAGTTTTTTTTATATTTATTGAGGTGAACAGCTATGGGGTACTGTAAAAGAGTTCCACCTAAAAAATCCACTTTTTGTAAAGTAGCTTAATTTCATACAAAAAAAAAAATTTAATCAAATAAAAAAAATACAAACCTCTCATCAAGAAATAATTATTTTCTTATTCACAAAACGTGAGGGGTTGTGCTGACTTGGTGTTTAGCACTGTCACCTTACAGTGAGAAGTTTTGGGTTTTGACTCTCAGCCAGTCTGCATGATCTCCCTGTGCTTGAGTGTGTTTTTTTAAATTGTTCATAAATGTGAGAGTGAGTGGTTGTTTGCCTCTGTGTTAGCCCTAAGACTGATTGACTTCCTAAAGTCAGTTGGCTCCAATTTCCCCTGCAAACCCTGGTGGATAAGCCAGTAATAGCTCAGGATTTCCAAACAGTGCGATGTGTGTAACCATAAGGAAACCATTTATTACTGAGGTTAGTTGGAAGAAAAATCTTCAATTTGCTCATTTCAGATGGTCATGTGGTTTGGTAAATCCATATTCACTCTGTTCCTAGAGGGCATAGTGAACCCAATACAAGCCTCTGGAGGATTGGAAGTACCAGGACCCCTTTGCTGTGAGGCAGACGCAATAACCACTACAGCAACATCACAGTTTATTGTATTTATGTTAGCTGTATATATATATGGGTTTCCTCCAGTACTCTGGTTTCCTTCCACACTCCAAAGACATGCACATTTTTACTAATGGCTGATTCAAATTGCCCCAGTTGTAAGTGTGAATGTTTGTGGGAATGTTCTCCCTGTGATGGACTGGCGAGCTGTTCAGGATGTACCCCTGCTTCACCCAGTGTCGGCTAAGATAGGTTTCCTTCAAACTCCACACAGAAAAACCCAGGACTCAAACCCAGGACTTTCTTGCTGTGAGATACGAACATGCTAACCACGACACCACTGTGCCACCCCAGCATTTAGTGAATGGGTATTTAATAATTTGCTGACACAGCATTGCTGGTATTTAGTGTATGTTGACATGGAAATGTTAAAATTTGATAATTATTCGGAATGTATTTTCCCCTCTTTTTCATCAAAACAAATAAAGTAATAAAGTAATAACATTTTTGAACAAAATATAGAAAACTATTTTAAAATTAAATTGAACAATTCAGTAAGTTTCCGTAATGGCTCATTGGAACACATATCAACACTTAGAGACAACTTTACACCCACCAGTTTGATTTCATGAGGTAGCCTTTAGGAACTTTAGGCCTTTTTGTTAACCCACACAACTTCTGAAATATATATATATATATATAAACCAGTAACACTTTTATATGATTACATGTAGTTCTACTAAATCAAGTATCAGCTTGTATTGGTGAAAATTAGCATTTAAAATCAATTATGGGTGGTACAGTGGTGTAGTGGTTAGCACGCCTGCCTGCAAGAAAGTGCTAAGTTTAACTTTCAGTCTTGGTGAGAGTGTCTCTGTATGTAATGGTTTGCATGTTCCCCTGTGCTAGCATGGGTTTCCTCCAGGTACTCCAGCTTCCTCCAACAGTCTAAAAACATGCACATTAAGCAAACTGGCTGTTTCAAGCCAGTGCCCCTATATGTGAGTTGTTGAGTGTGTGTTGCCCTGCAGTGGTCTGGTGAGGTGTTCAGGGTGTACCCTGCCTTCGCCCAGAGTCGACTGAGATAGGCTCCAGTTTCCCCACAAGCCTAACTGAATTAATCAGTTCAGCAAATGAGTGAGAGTGAAAAATCAACTTTAGCACTTACTAAACACACTATATTACATACATAAAAAACAATTATTTACAGAATAAATAAGTGTATGAATTAAAAAAACAAAGAGTTACTGTCCTAAACTGTATGTCTAAAATTACATGAAACCCCTGTGTTTTGTGTTATAGTGCTGTATAGTTATGGGTTCCTTGAAAGAATAGTGCTAGTAGGTGAGAGTATTGACCCTCCGTGGGTTAATAAGGGTGGCATATCTTTATGTGTCCACTTTAAAAGCTCTGATGGCCTAATGCCTTCTTCCAGTGACGACAGGTTGGGAGAGGAGTGAGTGACCCTTGTGTTGTTTATGTGATAATCCTTCTTGCTGGATCATTATGCACTGAAGTGTGTTTAATGCCTGTGTGGTGGAAGTGTCCAGATAAGCAGTAATTGAATGAGGGTGGGCTCCACAGTTGGAGAGCAGAACTGGAACATCAGAGACTGTAGCGGGTTTCATTCATGTTCTGCCTCAGAAAACATAAACAGCTCAATCTGTTCTCTCTTGGCAGTAGAGGCTCTTTAGTTGTCTGGATCATCCTCCCACTCTCTCACGTATTTACACAACATGCAACTGCATTTGTTTATATGTTTTACATATTCTTTGTGTAGACATAGGCTTTGTCTTTTCCTAAACTGATTTTAACTGTCAGTTGTATATAAATAATAATTGCAGGGAAGTCTGCCAAATACCATAAATGTGAAAAATGTACACCACTATACCGCCCTTTATTGTGTTTATGTTAGCTGTTGATATATGTGTTTGTGTGGGCTTTATTTGGGTACTGCAGTTTCCTCCTACAGTCCAAAGACATGCAGATTAGGCTCATTGGCTGATCCAAATTGCCCCTAGATGTGAGTGTGAATGGTTGTGTGTGTGTTGGCCCTGTGATAAACTGATGAGCTGTTCAGGGTGTACCCCACCTTCGCCAAGAGTCGGCTGTGATAGACTCCAGTCTCCCTGCAACCCTAACAAGATTCAACAGTTTGTCAGATGAATGAATGAATGACTGAATGAAAGAATGAATGAACACTGTTAATAAAGAATTAAGAATAAAGAATAAAGTTTGTTAAACTACACTACAGCTCTGTAGTGTTGAGCATTTGGTGTTCTTCACAGCACCAGCTGCAATATTCCTCTTTTTTTCTGTAGGTAGATTAATCACTGCCCTCCTTATTACACTGTTTTATGTTTGTAATTTTTTCCCCTTACCCCTCCCAATTCCCAGCACTTTTAAAGGAGGGTGTTTCCATAGTGACCGAGTGAGCAGTGAAATACTAAAATCTTCACAAAGAATTTCTCTCCTTCTCTTTCTGGCCAAGGCCATCATTCCATATTTTGATCTGTTTTTCATTTTTACAGTCTAAGAAGAAGTAGATAACCACTCGCTGTATTAAATATCCTTCATATATGCTCTATAAATCCAGCCGTTATATTTATAGTGTAGTGATTCAGAGCACAGGAGGATATGTATTATCCTACCATAAAAAAAGCTTAGCGTATGCTGGAATTAATAACTGAGTTTAATTAATGTGTCATTTATTTCTGCATGCTAAAAAAAAGTTCATATTTTCAGCCAGCACCTTGCGAAAGCCACAGTAGAAAGGAAAACAACAACAACAACAATTACTCTCACCCCCCAACACCCACCACCTTTCTTTACTGAAAGGCAAATAAAACATACCAGCTTGGAATAGCATTGAGAGTCACAATGGCACCTATGGCCATCCAACAGCTTAAATTTCATGCAATTATGTACCAAAAGGCCATTCTGAATTCAAATGATCAAATAAAATAATAGTGATGACAGCAACAATAGGATTGTTCGATGCCTCGCTCAGGCATTTGATTAGAACACTTCCTGAATGCCTCCGTGGTGTCCCAGGCATGTCCAACTGGGAAAAGGTACGCTGGAGGGACAAAGTCTCTCAGCTGATTTGGGGATGCCTCTGTGTCCTCGCAGAAGAGCTGGAGGAAGTGGCTGAGGAAAGGGATGTCAGGACCTCACTGCTTGGGCCGCTGGCCCTGCGACCAGACCCCGGAACAGGCAGAAAAAGAAGAAGATAATGATGAAGAAGAAATTTTGATCTTTTTTGCATTTTCAAAAGCAATATCTTGGCAATAAATGCATGCATGAAACTGAAATGTGCTATGTGCAATTTCTGGAAACCTTAATGACAGAAAATACCTGTAATTTCTAAAAAATGACAGTATAATTACATATTTATTGCATCACAAATATGGCAATTTGTTCATTTTCGAATTTTCCTTTGAAAAAGTAGAGACATCTTCTGAGCAAACAATGCAAGGTTCATAAATAATGTTCATAGTGTACATTTACTTTTTCTGGGTAACTGACTTTCATCATGTTACTTAGTTGAAGAGCCTCAGGGTTACAGTACCATAAAAAGTAAAATAACATAAATAGTCCTTCATTCACAGCAGAATTTTTCACTGTTGACATGTGCTCAGCCTCTTTGAACACTTTATGTCAAAATCTATTTCTCTAGCTTAAATGCCTTCATGATGAAAAATTACTAACTTGGTCAATTATTTACATGCAAAAATGAATGCAATGCAAATGTTTGTTAATAGCCCTTGTTTTGTCAAAACAGACCCACTCCAGCATAATACAGATTAAGTAGTAAATTTGACATACTGAGATATTCATATATTTGGGAAAAGAATTAATATGCTTCAAAATGAAGTTGTTTTTCCCTCATCAATTCAAGATGTTGGTAAGAAATGAACCCGACACTGGATGGAATAAATGCTATGTTGCTTCAGTTTGTTGAAACAATAACAGTTTTTATAAAGTCTTCTCCAGCACACCCCGAAATCTTTTGAGTCCCCATTTTATATCTGTGTCATCGGGGAAGAAATAGTGCACTCATGTGGTAACCTGCTCATTCAGGACATTCAGATCATCAGCTGACTTCATTTTATTGCCACATAAATTTTTTGAGCCTCGACCGGACCAACTGGAGCAATAATGTCATGTTTTGATCAAGGATAAATGCTCTCCACAAAAATATTACAGTGTGTGCCTTTTTTTTTTTTGTTTTTTTTTTTGGCTGGGCAGTGTACAAAGGAAGAATGTGTGTGATAGAACACATCATGCCCAGATTTGGTCTTGAACCTTGTTCTTATATGCCAAGGGCACAGCAGTGGAAAATTTTTCCATTTCTTTTCATTTTTTTAATTCTTCCATTTGGTTTTTAATTTACATTCCTCCATAGTAGATTTTTCACATCTGACTGAGAGGCAGTAAAATCCAAATGGAAATAATTTAATAGGACCTTGAGGGTGAAATTCAGGATTAATTTTCTGCTGTTCTTGATGTCATATTTTCTTTTCTAAGCATGGTGGTAATATAATATTGAACAACTAACATGTTTGGAGTGGACTACTTCAGTGGGAATTTGTTTTGGGGTTTTGAAACAGCCCCAAAAAGCGAAATCTTTCCCCCCTGTAGATTGCATGAAATAAGCAATCAAATAAGTTATAAGAAATAATGCACAAATTAAATTTACCCTTTACCTCTGCCCCATTATATGCCTTTTTATTTCAGCAATTGATGTGTGAATGACTCACTGTGGGTCTGAATGGAGAGCACTGTTTATAAATCATTCTTGAAGGACACTTCTTGCTCTCACAACCTCACACACATCCTCACCCTCCCCATTATGAGACAGTCCGTTTTCAATCAGTTCATCATAGTACCTTGAGTATAAACATAGTTTAATTCCTCATAACTGCATCATTTTTTGTGTGCTGTGGAACTCCAAGAGGAGAACGCTAGTGTGTGAGCCATGAGATGCAGCTGCTCAGTGTTTATCTCCTTGCTCTTGGTGTCATACTGCTCTGGTGCCATCATCACAGGGGTAAGTGAATTGGACTTAACCAGGGTTTTTATTCAAAGGATGGAGCAATTACTTTTTAAATTTTTATCGACATTACATGATTGTGAAGTTCATATATATATATATATATATATATATGGGGTGCTTATGATTTACTGACAGCAGTAGTATAAACATTGGGTGTACTGGCTGTATTGGATTTACACAGTAAGTGGATATTCTACACAATGCTTAAAGCCTCTGCAGTTATATGAATAATCAATGAATAGATAAATAGATAGATAGATAGATAGATAGATGAAAATGATCTTGAAAATTACAGTCATGGTTGGTGAAATTTAAGGAGAATAATTGCTTTCAGACTAACTATATGTAGAATGTTTATTAATAGAGACAAAAGAATATGGATAATTAATGTATTTGTGGTTAAATATTATTAACAATGAAGAATTGTACTTTCAATTATTAAAAACAATATATAATTTTGGTGGCGCAGTGGTTAGCACGACCACTTTGATGTCCTGGGTTTAAGTCCCGGGCTCGGTGAGGGCATTTCTGTGTGGAGTTTGCTTGTTCTCCAAGTGTTCATGTGGGTTTCCACCAGGTTCTTCGGTTTTCTAACACATGCACATTAGGCTAACTAATTATTCTAAATTGCCCCTAGGTGTGAGTGTGAACGTGAATGATTGTGTGCGTGTGATTTATGGACTGGCGAGATAGGCTCCAGCCTTCCCACAACTCTAGTGGATTCAGCAAATGAGTAGACAAATGAATGGAAATAGATTTTTGGGGAGAAGTATGTCATTATATACATCATCATTTAAATTTATTTAATAATTAGTCTGGATGATTTGTCTGGTTCATGGTGTACATTGCCTCTCATCTGAAGTCAGCAGGGATTGGCTCTAACTTCCCTCACAACCTTGGTGGATAAATGGCATAGACAACTAATGGCTGGTTTGATGCATGTTTAGTCTATGCCTTAGGTACGAATTTAAAAAAGACCACATTTTTTTGTATGATATTACATTAAATTCTGTAAGATGTCCAATATTAGTTAAACCTTAATTCTTCCACTGTGGCCATAGGGAGGCTGGTGCCTACCTCAACCAACACTGGGCAAAAGCAGGGTACACCCAGAGAAGCTCGCCTAAACATGAGTTGTTTAGCCTGTAGATTAATCATTCTCTGTTACAGTCCTTGTTCCAATCAGATTTCAGTTTGTTGTCACTGGTTTTCATTGGTGTTATTGCATATTTGTCTCCTCTTCCATGTTTGAGTAATGTGGTTATTCATTCCAAATCTTGTCTTGCTGTGTTGTTATAACGACTCTACCAGAGATAAGCCCACCTCACAGACAGAAGCAGTCAGCCTGGAAACCGGTCTGAAAATCCTCATAGATCTAAGATGGTGCCACAGCAGTAGCAAGCAGCGGCCTCTCCAGAACCAAAATGGTGCTTGCTATATCCTTGTTTTAGCCCAAATTTCAAGTGCAGGGACACCAAAGACAGTGGTGGCGGTGGCTGGTAGAGAGGACGTCACAAGCGGTGCTCAAGGAAGCGAAAGCGCAGAAAACGGGCAGGTGTCCGTGCTAGACTAAAAACAAACCCTAGCTGGCTGGCACTACCCTCCATCATTTTGTCCAACGTCTGCTCACTGAACAATAAATTGGACTACATCTGACTCCAGCCAACTACACGGCGTAAGTAAAGAGACTACTGTGTCTTTGTTTTTGCGATTACGTGGCTCAAAGACACAGTTCTGGACACTGCCATTCAGCTATTCCGACCAAAAGCCGTGGATGACTGCAAGAGTCCATGCTCTTCTGAAGTCGAGAGACTCCGCCTTCAGCAGGGGACAGGGTGGTCTTAAAAACAGCAAGGGCCAAACTGTCCTGTGCCATCAGAGAGGTGAGGCTTGCACATGCCCAGAGAATCCACAGCCACTTCCAGAACAGCGGAGACTCCCGGCGCATGTGGCAGGGCATCCAGGTGATCACCAACTACAGGACAACTCCACCTGCTTATGACAGTGATGCCTCCCTCCCAGATGCTCTAAATGACTCCTACGCTCGGTTTGAGGAACAGAACACACGTCAACAAGGAACACCATCCCTCCTCCTAACGACTCTCACAGCGGCTGATGTGAAGAGAACTCTATGCAGAGTCAACCCATGGAAGTCTGCTGGACCAGACAACATTCCTGGCAGAGTGCTCAGGGAATGTGCAGAGCAGCTAGCAGATGTCTTTACTGACATTTCAACATCTAGCTTGGCAGCTCCCTCATCCCAACTTACCTCAAAACAACGACTATCATCCCCGTCCCTAAGAAGTCTACGGTTTCCTGCCTCAATGACTATCATCCCATCGCATTCACCACAAATGTGATAAAATGCTTCGAGAGGCTCGTCATGAGGCACCACAAGTCATTTTTTTATTCTATCTCATCCTTTTCTTTCCTTTGGCGCTGTGTCTCATTTATGTGTTGTCTTTCTCTTTTTGTCCCTTTTCTTTTTGTACTGTCTTTACACTGTTTGCACCTAGCTGCACACTTTGCACTTTATATGGCTAGGACAACAACCTTGGGCCTAGCTCTGTGTTTTTTTTTCCGAATTAGATTTTTATGTTGTATGTTTATGTAGCACCTGGTCCTGGAGAAACGTTGTTTCATTTCACTATGTACTGCGTCAGCTATATGTGGTTGAAATGACAATAAAGCATCTTGAACTTGAACTGAACCAAGATCCATGCTTAATCTCACAACTGCTGACTCTGCAAATAACAAAACCCACTGTGAACAGCTGCTGTTTCCCATGATTCCAATCACTTATTGCAAAATAACACTGAACAAGATACCAAAACCTGATCAGAATTTGCTGTGTATTTGCTCTTGAGATTTTCTCCTACAATGCGAGCTGTCATTTATGATCTTGGTGCTAATTGAGAGAACAGGAGAGTGAGTAACTTCCTGAGGAGCAACAGAACAGAAATTGTCTTTGGAGCGGTTATTTCCATAGTTTCAAGGGAGTCTTTCGCTATCCTTCAGAGAGAAGAAGTCTGGAGTGTATTGTGTACATGAAGTAAAGTTAGCTCTTGGTCTCAAATTAGTCTGAAATGATCTAAGCAGTCGGAATCAGTCCACAGTGGTCAGTAATAAAGAGTGATAAACCAGTCTGAAATCAGTCGTCTAGTTCACTTCATTTGCTCCAAGGTCAGATCATGGTCAAAATGCGGTCGCCGGTCGTGGGACAGTTTTTATCCAACACTGGATGGTACTGTACTGGGGGTCCGGAAGTTTTTGGAAAACAGCACTGTGCATAAAAGTCATGTACATGTTCTCAATAAACATGATACTATTGTCACCATATTCTAATAATGTTTTGTGTAGCCAACCGAATTACCACCCTTGTGCAACTTGACAGTAATGTTGCACAACACTGTGTGTTAGCTAGGACTGTTGCAAAAAAAAAAAATGACTCAGTAATGCAGATAAGGTTCACACTGACAGTACTTTTCAGTGAAGGTATTTTCTGAGTCTCTTTATATACCATGTCCATAATGAACTGGGATGCAGAGCAGCTGTGTAGAATCAACCGGTGTATACATACACCCTGCAGTGCCACCTGGAGAATAAGGTTCATATATAAACTCCAGTGTCCTGAAGCTGGAAGTATTCGTACGGTGCTCAGGCTGTGCAGTAGGCTGACTAATGAATGTATCTACAATTTATTATACTTTTTTTTTTTATTGGCTCACATGTACAACACTTGTACATGTATACGAGAGCAGTGAGACCATGCGGTATTCATATACCATGTAAACAAAAGACTGGTGGATGGGAGCTTGTTACATTGCAGCTGAAGCCAATGCATCATTTGCTCATGATTCCCCACTTTCGATGTTGTAAAGAGTTTCATATATCACACTGATGTGTCAGTTATATCGGAGGTGCCTTTGGGTCCAGGAAGTGGATGCTCGTCCCTTTCACTAGATTTGTCAAGAATGACAAATTTCATGACACAGTGTCACACTAACACTGACATATCATATATCACTATTGAGATTCAATAAATATATACTGTATGTTTGTGTGTGTGTGTGTGTGTGTGTGTGTGTGTGTGTGTGTGTGTGTGTGTGTAGTCATGTGAAAAAGATTCGCAGTGTGGTGGTGGCATGTGCTGCGCGGTCAGTCTGTGGATACGCAGCCTTCGGATGTGTATGCCGATGGGATTGGAGGGAGATGAGTGCCATCCTATGAGCCATAAGGTGAAACTACTTCTCATTTTTATCCTTAAATACTGATTTATACTTTCCCTTTCATATCTCTGTTTCTTTCTGTTTGGAAGTATTTTAAAAGTACTAACATACCCTTCCTGATGCAGGAGACAGAATGTTACTGTATCAGAATGGAACTGTGAAAGTCTTGTTTAAATTATTTTACATGTTACTACAATAAATGTTCTTTTTTCATTCATCAGGGAGTAGTCACACCTTACAGGATAGCATAAACTGATGAAAGTTTAAAATAAATAAAGTAATAAAATGATCCGGTGGTGAAAGTCATCCCCGTTGCAGCTCTAGGTTCTCATAATACTCTGGAGGATGTACATCGCTGTCCATTTCGGACCCAGTGAAGACCCATCACACATTGTTAGTAATAGTCAGCTGAATTTGCGGTCTATGTCTGTCACACATCCAGTTCACCCGTTACATGTCAGGTAGTTAGCAAGTCAGGTCCACCAGACATCAACAGATGGGAACTGACAAGTACAGGATGAGTTAAAATCAGAACCCTTACAACCAGTGAAAGCCTTTGCCACCAGGAGTCCATTCCAAGTTCTGTGCATGCACAAAACTTTCTGCCAGATTAAACAGACTTCACCTGATAAGAAACTCATTCGCTGAATGAGAAATGGACAAGAAATACATGCGAATGGATTGGAAGTGCAAATACACTTGAGCTGTACCCAAGCCAGAGACCACAGGAAGCATGGCTGTGGTGGTAGACTTTAGCGTGCTCAAGATCAATCCCATCGTGTCATTAAGAACTACATTGACAGCCTTGGTGTGCGTTCTGTGCGGCCAGACATCGGTGGCATATTCTGCTGTGGAGTAGACTCAGGCGAGGGCCAAAGCAGGATTGGTGCCGAAAACCTCTACGTGGTGATCCTAGTAATGCATCTACTGCAGCTGATCCCAGCAAGCCAATGTCATATATGGTTGAGTGTGCCGGAATGTTTTTCTGCTTTCTAACTTGTCTGCAATAATTCTTATCTCCAGGTTCCATTCAGTGGGAAGAGACTTCATCACACATGCCCGTGTTTGACAAACCTAGCTTGTATCCCTGCAGAGGAGGGCAAATCCAGATGTCTTTCACCATCCAAGTTACAAGATTATTATCTGTGAATTATATTCAGTACATGCTCACATGTGGGAGGCTGTTTAAAATGTATATTATCATTTTCTTTATTTAATTTATGGAAAATTACTATTTATTTATTAACAGTCAATTACAACTATATTCTCAATACACACACACACACACACAGATCATTGCTGTACCCCTAAAGTCTTCACCATTAAAATGAAAGAAATCATGTAAGTGTGAGGGTGAAATGTGATTTTAGTATTTATCACACAGTCCCACGATGGATTAAACTCTGAATTTTGCAAGCTCACCCCTTGTCCGTGTAAGTCAGGTTCATAAATTTCCTCCTTTTACACTCACACCAAGAGGAATTTGAAACAGCCAATTAACCTAATGTGCATGTCTTTGGACTGTTGGAGAAAACCGGAATACCCAGAGGAAAACCATGCAAACACCAGGAGTATACGCAAACTCCATACAGAAATGTCCTCGTCGAGCCCAGGACTCGAACCCAGGACCTTCTTAATGTGCCCTTAATAAGTAGTATACAATATATTACTATAGCATTTTCCCCCAAGCTTGCATGGGTTTTCCTCCTGGTACTCCGGATTCCTTCTGCAATTCAAAGACATCCGCATTGGGATAATTAGCTGTTCCATATTGCTGTTAGGTGTGAGTGTGAATGGTTCTGTGTGTGTTGGTCCTGTGTTGGCCATAGCAAGCAGTTCTGGGTGCACCCCGCCTTCACTCAGAGTCAGCTACAACAGACTCCAGCTTCCCTGCAACCCATGTAGGGTAAAGCAGATTCATTCATTCATTCATTTTCTGATGTCCATTACACCCTGGACAGCTCGCCAGGCCATCACAGGGCAGGGTAAAGCAGATGAATGAATAAAAGAATATTAGTATAACAGTGTTCAGTATACAATATATTAATACACCAATATACAAATAATTACAGTGAAGAATCATATTCAAACACAGATCATGTCACCACTTTCAGGTAGTTGGTTGTAATCCAACCAAAAGCAACTTTTGTCAATAGCAATGAAAGATCCACTGAATTAAGCCAGTCAATACATCACTTAAAGGGCAGTGTAAAGCTGATTATTAGTCTGACAGCATACTCTATCATTACAAATTGGTGATGTAGCATGTTTAGGCACAATGACAACCTGACTGATGTTCTGTACATTAAAAGCTCCTTCCAAAGCCGACCTGATTGTTCCACCACTTCATGACAGTACATCTTACGATCCTAAAATTTTTCATACATACAAACACTACATCGATTGATTTATTGATTGATTGATTGATTAAGCGAGAAACGCTCATGTGATTTGCTCATATATGTGATTTGTCAGTTTTCAGTGTGTACATACACTGATCAGCCATATCATTAACACCACCTGACTGGTCTGTGGATGTGCCATGTGCACATCGGTGAGCTTTGGACAGCCATGACACTGTCCTTTTCCTTGGACCGTCTTTGGTATGCACTTACCACTGCATTCCAGGAACACCCCTCAAGACCGTTTTGGAGATGATTAGACGCTGACCTGAAGTTGTAGGCATCCAAACTACAGCGACATTCTATACAGTCAGACTTGGGCATTGTAATGAAAAAGGGTTGCTGCGTATTGTTAAACACTGCCCATTAAATCCATCCATCAGAACCATTTAACCCTAATAGGGTTGGGAGGATGCTGGAGAACCACTCGCCAGTCCATTGCAGGGCCAACACACTCACAACCATTCACACTTTGGCAATTTGAAACAGCCAATTCGCCTAAGGTACCTGTTTTTGGACTCTGGGTGAAAACCGAAATACCCAGAGGAAACCCATACAAGCATGGGGAGACTATGCAAACCTCACGCAGAAAAGTCCTTGTGAAGTCCGGGACCTTCTTGCTGTAAGGTGGACATGCTAACCACTACACCACTGTTCCGCCCTAACACTGCATGTTCTCATGTCCAAAATATTCTTCACCATTTGGCCGTTTTGTCAAATTCTGTTATAATGCATTGTTAAATATCATCGTCCCTAACACACTTCAGGTTTGGTGGGAAATGAAAAAGATCTAAATATGCTGAATGGCCAAATTACACAAGGTTTAGATTTTTTTTTTTTAAATTAATTTACTATAGTCCTTGAAAGAGATGAAAATAACTTGAGAGAATTCCAGCATTGATTCAGTCATTTTCAAAGCGGAGCTGCAGAAGAAGGATGACAGGCAGCATAATGGATCATGTGGAGTTTTAGTGGCAGCTGAAAGGAACATTTTGCTTATATAACTTAAGCCTTTGTGAAAACACCCATTTCCAAATCATGCACAGAATAAAAAGTCTACAATAAATGGATGGCTGAATACTACGTCTCTTTTGTAGCTAATGCAGTAGCTTTAAATAACATTTGTTCCAGTGAAAAAGAGCAAGCGGCGGTACGAATCATTTCCACCACTGCTCAGTTCACCCAGGAACTGATTCAGAGAGCATACCTGGCCCCGAAAAAAGAGCTGGTCTATAGGGGTGAAATACAACATAGGTGTACAGATGAACCCAAACTAAAAACCCCCTGTATGTCTGGTCCCTTGTATTTCAGATTCAGCAACACATTATAACATACATTTAAACACACACACACACACACACACACACACACACACACACACACACACACACACACACACACACACACACA
>JAOUQZ010047486.1:0-25495 GCA_028564935.1 Neosilurus hyrtlii | reverse complement strand
GTGTGTGTGTGTGTGTGTGTGTGTGTGTGTGTGTGTGTGTGTGTGTGTGTGTGTGTGTGTGTGTGTGTGTTGCCATTATTTTTAATCAGTGGAAAGTGTTTATAATAAAGTTATAGTTGAGGGAAATGTGGTGCACTCTGCTTTTATTATTGGCTAGAAAAAAAGGAACAAAAAATTAAAGCCAAAAACATATCTACTACCTGAAGAAAGAAAGAAACTGATGTACACTGTATGTTGTCTATATAAAAAAAAATCTCTGTAACACGAAATACAATCAGTATTTTCAAAACCTCCTTAAATCCTTACATTCTAATTATTATTTTTACATAATTAAATTCATTACAACAACAACAACAATAATAATAATAATGATGATGATGATGATGATGATGATGATAATAATAATAATAATTCTCCTACAACAAACTATTACCCAATATCAATTACTGGGTAACTTAATTATTAATGGTTCTATTTCGGGATAATATTAATTAATTTTTCATTTATTCTCTGAACCGCTTTTCCTAATTAGGGTCGCGGGGAGGCTGGCGCCCATCTCAGCCGACTCTGGGCGAGGGCGGGGTACACCCTGGACAGCTCGCCAGGCCATCGCAGGGCACTGTCTAATAGACATTAACATATGCTACACAGAGATGACACAATCTGATTGGTTCTCTCTCTTGAGATAAAAGATAGTAGCATATACTACACAGAGATGGCACAATCTGATTGGTTCTAGGGATAAAATACGTTAGTTTATACCACATAGGGATGGTGCGATCTGATTGGTTCTCAGGATAATAGACATTAGTATATACTACACAGGGATGGGGGCGATCTGATTGGTCCTCTAGCTATTTGGAATAAACTAACTGGATTATATTTTTAACTTATAGTTTAAACTAAAACTTGATCTTCTGGTTAATCAGGATTGTGGCATATTCTTTACTGAACTAATTCAAAAATAAGGGTGGTGCATGTAGAATCTGCGAGTGTTTTTGTGGTTGTATTAGGAGGTAGACATTGACTGGAGAATGGAGGACATTCTTGAAAACTGAAGCCCTTTCCTCTGATATCTCTTTGTGAGTGCCACCCTTTAACACAGCAAACAGAGGCACATCTTAATGTGACATTGAAAGGGCACTTGGGCTAACTGATGCCTTTCCTAAAGCCACAATCCCTCCAGTTTGTCCTTTAAGCTACATACTGGGAATCCCGCTGATGCTGGAGGGTGTGGCACTTGGCACAACAACCACAGACTCCATGCTCTCTAGTTGTTGGCTGTCTATGACCTGGACAGTACCGAAAACAGTTCCCTGAGGCTCAGGGTGGCCTGAGAACCCATGTACTACTGTACCTCCAATACCTGGATCTACCAGTACGCTGGTGTTTGCTTGCTGCAGCCCCAGGCTGGGAATGGTGTTCTGTGCACCAACTGCCATGTTGGAACCCCTGTTCTCCACCAGCACTATGTTGTTCTTTGGTAAACCAAAAGTTGTTTGAGAAGCCAGGAACATGGTGGGCTGATGCTTTTGGTCCATGTAAATGGGTGCAGAGGATAAGTAGACAGTTGGCTGCCAAACAAGAGGACTGTGGCCTACACTGGCTGTTGATATGTTTCCTCCACTGATCATCTTTTCGAAATTTGTACTTGATATTTGGGTGGTGAAGGAGGAGCTGGATAGAGAGACAGAGCTTTCCCCTCTGTGGTCGCCACCAACAGCACCTTCCACTTGTGAACTGGATGAGATTGATTTAGGAGGTTTGGAAGGGGTGCTGACATCAGGTTCGATGGTCGAGCCACGGCATATCTCAGCTAGCGTTTTGAACTGAGGTCCGAGGTCATCAAGGAAATCCAGGTTGTTTTCATTATGCAGATAGCTGCAGATGTCCTCTAAGGAGCCCGTGACTGAGTCACAGGTTTCATAGTCTGACACCAGTGGCCAGTTTCTAGTAGTTTCCTGCTGTGAAATTTCTACTGCGTTCTGCAACAACACACAAGACAACACAACTCAGCAATGCTCATTCACAGCACATGTCAGCAAAAGTACTGAAGAACTGAAGATCGCCCAATCTTTTTATGTCCCTTTCTCACCGATGCAACTGGACCCGCGGAAGTTCATGGAAATGCTTCCGCAGAACACCGTAGAGCAATGTGTGATTGCCGTCGCGTGTATCGCAAGTTGCCGCAGAGAACCGTCAGCACCACAGCCTTCTGCGGAATATGTGTCATTTCCGCGTGACAACGTGAGACTACCAAACAGCGTGTGAACATCGATAACACCAGTGGTATCATACGATACTCACGGTGATCAAGTTTTTTCCACCTTTTTTTTTTAAAGGCTGTGAATCTTCACCTCAGCTATTGTTGCAGATTCATGCCTTCAAAGGGAACAGGACAAGAACACATCTACACCACAGGGTGTTTCTCCTCGAGGTACGGCGGCTATCTGCGTGAAAGCTGTGTTGGTGAGGAAGGGGTATTAGGCTTCCATCAAATCATTCATTCATTCACCGAACTGCTTAATCCTATTAGGGTCACGGGAAGGCTGATCTATCTCAGCTGACACTGGGCGAAGGCACGGTCCACCCTGAAGTCCACAGGGCCAACACACATGCAACCATTTACACAGACATTCACACCTAAGGGCAATTTGGAACAACCAGTTAGCTTAATGTGCATTTCTTTTGGAGGAAATCCAAGTATTGGGAAAACATGCAAACTCCATACAGAAACGCCTTGCCAAGCACAGGACTCGAACCCAGGACCTTCTTGCTGTGAGGCAGACATGATAAACAGTGCGCCATCATGCCACCCTATATCAAATCAGCTGGATGCAAAAGAAACTGCTTAAAGGACATTTCTGAGGTCTCTACTTGAATCTTGTTCTCTTCACTTTTATTATTATTATTATTATTTATTTATTTATTTTTTTTTTAGAAAAATTGATTTGTAGTGTCTGTGTGTATGAGACAACTAATATTCCACCAAAATATTTCCCTATAAAACCAAGTGAAACATTATTAATGCACACCATTGGTAGCAAATTGTGCTGACAATGAACACAAACAGCATAAACCCTCACAGTCCCAGAGACCCTTATGGAATTTTACATGTTCGTGTCCATGAGGGTGTCTTCCTGTTTTCCTTTTTCCTCCTTCCTCTATCAGTACATGCTAGTAGGTGGAATAACCATTCTAAACTACGTGCATGTTGCCCTGTCATAGACTGTCCTTACTAAGATAGGTGCTCTCAGTAAACCCCACTTTATTCTGCAGGCAGTGCATAATTTCTCAGCCATGATACTGTGTTTTTGTGGGGTGTAAGTTTGCTGCCCCTACTTTAAGGCTTTGTCTGCTCTGTAACATATGACATGCTTGTTGTTCTATTCCCCTTCCAGATTGTGAAGAAGTACTAACCTTTGCATAGTAGTTGCCCAAGAAGTTTTCATCTAAAGCCATGTTATAATTGTAGGTGCCCCATGTACAAGGTTCAGAATGTCTTCTCTGTCCAGCTGCCATTTTTGCAGCATAGTCAGCCTCAGACTGGTAGACATGCCACTGGTTATTTATGAAGTCCTCTTGAGATTCCCAGTCATTGTTTTTCCACGCTCCATTTGTTCTCGAGCCAGCTCCCAAATTCCTGGAGCTGTTAGCATCTATATTCATAAGCACTTGACTGGTACTGGTGAATGTTAGATCTGGTACATCCTGAGAAAACAAGGGTAGAACACTACAGTTCACCATGTCACCTGGGAAGGATTTGACTACTCTTACACAACTAGACATTAACAGTGCCAAGGAATTACATTTGCTCTTGGCGGAACTGACTTATTTTTATGTAAATAAGTCAGTTCCGCCAAGAGCAAATGTAATTCCTTGGCACTGTTAAGATAAAACATTTAGAAAACCTCCGATATGTACGAATGTTCTCTGATTGTTACCCGATGTGGTTCTGATGTTATTCCTATATTTAATCCGATGTTATTACGATCTATACCAATGTCACTCCGATTTGTACCAAAGTTGTTCCAATTTGTCTCCGAGATTGTATATAAAAACCATGCAAATTTACCCGAAGTTTACCGGAATGTCTTTCATTGTTGCTCCTACTTTTTCCAAATAAATATCCGAAAAAAACAAACCCACCAAAATGTTTCAACACTCTCATACACAATATTTCATTCATGTCCTCTGATGTATACTGATGTTTTCCAGGGTCTACTATTGTTTCCAATTTCTGCAAAAAAAACATTTTTGTAGTGAAACGGTGGAGATGTTTGAATTTGATTCATGCAACATATTTTTGGTGGCGATCACAGTGGAGTAGAAATATTGTGTTGAATCTAATGCACTTTGTAATTTGACTCTGAAGAAAAGCCTTCTAGGTGGTAGTACTGTACATAGTTTCAGTGCAAAACTCAAGGTCAGGATACAGGCTCAGGGTACGGGCGAACAGCAATCAGAAACCTAATCTGAATTTGTGGTCAAGTGTGCAGCTAGGGTAAAGCGAGCTGCAAACAGAATAAACAGAAGACACCTCTGGTGTTCAGGAGGAATGTAACCATAATGCCTGGTAGGCCAGTAGTGTCCAGGTGCTCAGGGTGTATGGAAGAACACATCAGATACTGGAGAGCTGAAGAAAACAAGCTTGGGCTGCTATTTAATAGACGAGGTTAGTCGGAAGTGTCCGGGCAGATCGAGTTTATACGTCACCTTGTTACACTGGATCCTGTATGGACTGAGCAACTACTTTCTGTTTCCTAACGGTTTATGCAGTGTATATCTCTTGCCTGAGACATGTAACATTACTGCCTGTGTTCATTTTCATCTTAAACCCCTGTGGCCACATGGGTTTCCTCAACACCAGTTGTTCTACTTAAGAGCCTGAAATCTAGTAAGATGCATAACACACACTACCTTATCCTCTCCTTGGCCTTCGGTGTTGTAAGAGATGAAATCCGGTTTTACTTCGTAGGGGAAGTTTTGGAATGTAGCCGCAGTTATCCCACACTGGCACAACAGCAAAAGCACTGGAATCACTGCAAACACATTTAACAAGTTATATTGCTTCAGGCAGCTCAAGCCAAACACAATTATGGCGAACTGTCCATGGTGTACCCTGCCTTCGCCCAGAGTCGGCTGAGATAAACTCCAGTCTGCCCCAGTAGGATTAAGCAATTGGATGAATGAATAAAATGAACAAAATTACAAATGCAACACCCACATTGTCAAAATGATTGAAATGTTGAGTTTCACTGTAATTTTTGCATAGATGTGCATTGTTTGAAGGTTTGAAATGATCAATGACTCCCATAGAAGATAATACACCCAACGGATAGGTGTGGACAGCAGAAGAACTGCCTGAACAGAATCATCAGTACATAGACACCACCTTTTTTTTTTTTTTTTTGGGCAATAAAAGGCATCCCCAAACCCACCAGATTTATCACACATCACAATGCCACAGATGGCACCAGACCGGCATGGAGAGGGCGGTTGGCATGCAGCAAGCCTGCATAGCAATTTGCCAAATTGCTGCAGGTGTAAATGTTCATTTTTTAACAATAAGCCGCCACTTAACAGCCAACTGACCATATGCCTGTCCGTGTTCCAGTTCTGAGGAATATCTGTGAACTCTACACAGTATTTGTGAAGGAATGGGACAGAATTTATCTCATATTACTCTATGTGAGGAACATACAGAATGTTTCACTTTGAACACTGACCCCTTGTGTCTATCTCTGACATAAGGTTTGCATTTTGATGCACACTGGTGAATTCATATTTATTTTTTTAACCATAAGCACATAAACTGCTTTCTAAATCTTAGGTGTTTCACTTATATTTCTGCTCAGCATTTGACTTTCCGTCATATTCTGATTAGCAGAACAGTATACTGTAATAATCTTTATTTCAAACACATTTAAAAATGCACGAAAATGTATCACCATTATTCTCATTTCAAATTAACTCATTGGAACAAGTTACATTTTTAAAAAAACTTATTCCAATTATGTACACAGATTGATTGATGTTTCATTCAATAACAAAAGAGTCCCGTTTATTTTAAACAGAGACTTACAGTCGGGTGAAACTCACACATGAGAAGTAGGACTCCTGGAAGTAGTGCCAGAAATCCAAACGCTCCCACTAGGGTCTTGATCTTGTTTTGCCCCGCCGGTTGGCAGGCTTGTTCCGCAGTGCACCTGCACACCTTTATCTCAAGCTTTTGAACCTCGCAAGACTTTCCTTTCCGGTCTTTCACCTCCAGTCCCAATGTGTAGTGTCCCTGCCATGGAATCTCCTGTTTTTGCAAAATGGCTGTTGTTTCTGTAATAGGAGTTCATCAGAAAAACAGGAATGGGGTATTCAAATGACCATTTATTGTATATTATGTAAGTATTATACCATTAATGAGAAAGTGCAATAAATAAGTTTTAAACTTAACCGTTTATATTCTCGACATTCCAGATGTCTTTTGTGCTACTGGTAACCACTCTGAATTGAAAAGGTGCTGCATTGGGAGGTGTATCTTTATCCGTGGCTGTGAGGTATACTTCACTTTTGTCAGAACATAACACTTTATTTGAGCTCGTCAGCAAAGGACAGTGGTCATTGATGTCTTGCACCTGAATCATAAGTGTCCCGGTCCCAGTTCTGGGTGAATAACCTATGGAAATTTTGAGACAGAATATCATTACATCAAATCTGATACACCTAAAGTACTTGTATGACTTTTACATTAGCGAGTCAGTACAAAGCATTTTCGAAGTCCAAACCAAATGGTATGTCAACAAAGAAAGCAGTATATTATAAAAAAAGACCATGTCTCTTACAAAAACATGGTGAGGGCTGATGGGGTTTTGATGCAAATAAAGAAACAAGTGTAAAAGTGAAAATCACCACGAGAACAGGTGCTGGTTCTGCAAGGTGCTCAGTAAAACTTACAGTTCATTACCGGGTAAAGCTGCACGGACTCTACTTGAGATACTGTATTTTAAAACAAACGGGTATCACATCAAATTGCTGTTTACTGTCCTTTATAGATTCATACTTTGTGTAAAAACATTTCACCTAATTTCACCTTATGACTAGGAAGACAATATACATTGGAACAGATATCAAATATATTTTTGTTAGCGTTCACCCCTGGATTTTCTCATTATATACAAACACAGGTAAGTCAAGCTATGGATTTAGCTCAGCTAGGCCATTTAACTACCATTCTTGTCCCAATATACAAGCACAGGATAAGGAATCAATTTATTGGCCAATGTATGTTCGGCTGTAGTTGGTGATATGACCCTTTCAGCTTGTACCAGGCTTTTTCTGATTGTCCTGGTACATCACAGACCAAAGCAATTGACTGATGGCAAATTTCGACCATGTGGAGCTGAGAATTGGACTGATTTACAGCGCTGTACATTTCATACATGCTGTACATTTTACTTTATTTAAGGACAGCACCATTTTTTAAAATGAGATGCATGGAGATGATCTCTGTTATGCTCCATGTTGTAATCTCTTTTTACTACTCAGGGCTTCCAGTACGTGTACCGCCTATATTTATTTACTTGAACATTTATTCAGAGATTGTTAGTCAGAATCCTTACATTACAGACTTCACTCGTTTCTTGCAACCAATTTTTATTATACGATTAAAGGGGAATTAAACCCAAAGTTAATAAAAGCTTGCTTGATTCATATCCTGCATATCCTTTTAAATCCAGAATTGTTCACCTGTTTCACAACTCTTTTAAAAAGATTATACCGTGTTCTACAACCGTCCACGTTTTCCAAAATATTCAACCCTTTCAACTGGCACAGCATGCACGCTATCTCTTCATCAGTCCAAAACAAACAGGTCTAGACATAGCTCCTCACTCTATTGACGTTTGTCGCTTCTTCTTTTACTTCCTGAACAAGGCCCACGGCCAAAACTGTGCAGAGTGCCAATGATTTACACAGGGACTTCTAAAGTGGCTGCGCCACATGATTATAAATGAATAATAATTTGATTTAGAAAAAAATTGCTTTTAAAGTAAAATATATAATCTTTGATATGAATAAATTATTTTTAAGAATACATTTATTTATTAGGGAACAAATCTCTACGTCACTGTATTGTAAAAGTCTGACAAAAAGCTGTAACTGTAATTTTTTTATACTGTTTTTGTCTTTATAGTCCTCAGAGAAAGTAAAGACACTGGTGTTTATTGCTGTTATAGTAAGGATAAACAGAACTAGCTTTTTCAGTAGACATTCCACAGCAAAGTACTGTATATAAAGGAATTAAAATGTAAAAAAATTAAAAAAATTGTAATTAAAATTATAAGTAGTTGGATACCGTGTCAATTTTTGTAAATTCCCCTCTGTACACCACCACAGTGGATTTGAAACAAACCACCCAAAATGTCACCAAACAATTCAGGAAATACAGCCATTTTTATAGAGAGTCACACTGATTATTGGGTTTACTAACTCAGCCGTTTAAGAACATTCCAATTGCTTTGCTGTTCTGTATGTTTTTTGGTCATTATCCATCCGTACTTCGAAGTGCCTTCCTGAAAATTTTGCATCATTCCGAACGAATGAGAGCAGAAAGTATAGCTGTATACACTTAAGAATTATTCCTGGATTACAAACACTAGTCAGTCGGTTCTGGTGCAAGTCGTACGTCTTGCTCCAGAAGTCAGCAAGCTTTCTAGCAAAGTCTAATCTGGCCTTTCTGTTCTTGAGTGTTACCAGTGGTTTCCATCTTGAGGTACAATAATGTGCAAATAAAATTTTAGGCACGTGCAAAGAAACTGTATAGAGAATAGATGCCTTATACTTTCACATGTAAACAATTGAATTATTTCGACATCAAACATTCTATAGACTTCAGCAAAAAATAAACATAATAAACAATAAATCTAAAGCAAAGTTTGGACTAAAAATTAGGATGCGTAAGGCTTGTGCACAGTATTGTAAATACCCTGTGGTTACGTTCATGAAGGTGCCTCTTGAGTGTGGACTTTTACAAGCCTACTTCCTTAAGAGTGTTATGGATGTTGAGAATGGGTTTTACTTCACCAACGATTTGATCTGATCATCCAGTTAAGATGTCTTCTGTGGTCTCCCAGGTCTTTTAGTTGTTGAGCTCTTGTTGAGCTCTCAAGTGTATTCCTTCGTATTTATTTATTTATTTGTTTGTTTGTTTGTTTGTTTGTTTGTTTATTGGATTTTCCCACATTTTTCTCCCTAATTTAGTAATTTTGCCCACTCGTACGAATGAGCTCCCAGACGCCCCTGATATTCCTTCTTTTTAAGAACGTACCAAATTGTTGATTTGGCAACTCCTCATTTTTTGCTATCACTCTGATAGATGCGTTTATCTTTTTTAAGCCAAACAATGCTTTCCTTTACTTGCAGTGACACATCTTTGGAACACATATTGACAGTCACCATAAACAGCTGCCAAATGCTAAAGTTCAACATCTGGAATAAATTACACACATTTTTTTTCATAAGTTTCTAGGAAACAATGAAGAAACATGCCATAACTGGCCATGGAATACTTATTTCACCTCTCCATTTAGTGTAATTCCTAAAAGTGTAATGCAATACTTTTGTTAAACTCTTTACCTTACACCTGAAAAATGACTCATCAACCTCACCCTGATTGCTTCATTTCAAATCCATTATAGTGGCGTACAGGGGCAAATTGCAAAATTTGTCCATATCCAGCTCAGTCATGTGTATCATTTGGTTTCACTTACCCAGAAAGACAAGTTACTAACTTACCATCTGTGATGGCTATGATTTTGATGTAGTATGTTCCATTTTTTACGAGGTTGGACTCGCGGTCTGGATATTTGTTGAGTTTGATCTCAGCTGTTTTTTCATCAATGCTCACCCAGTGGCCAGCATCACTTTCTTTAAAATACCTACAATAATAAAATAATTTAATCCTTAATTTTTAGCCCTTATAACAATAAAAAACCCTAGTAAATACCTCATGTGTTTCATTTATTTTGGCTGTATACAAAGGTTTCGCAGAAAAACCACCCCACGGGATTAGTTTCACTTTTATAACTGTTTTACATCTTGTTTTGGTTCTGTGTCAGGTTACAGTAACAATAGTAAGACCGTGTTACCAGAAAAATTTAATTAGAAGTTTTTAAAAGTCCTTGATCAAGTCCTCTTTGCTCTCACTCATCTCAAGATAGCAATGTTTACCAGCAGGATTCTGCCCTGTACAGGGTCATTTACACTCACATATGAGAGTAAGCAAATGGTTTAAGAAAGACCTTATGGCCAAATCCTTTTTGTTTCCAAGAGATAACACTGTATTTCATATTGATTTAGTATGCCTGCGAAGTGAATGAGCTCCTCTAACTAAAAATACAATGCAATTTCATACAAACATAACAGTACATTAAAATAAGACAAATAAATTGTGATGTTATAGAAAAATAATTAACTTGCTATAAACTATTTCCTCCTCCCAGAGAGGTGACATTCCATGTCCCAAAAACCAGAGTCAGTAGCCGAGGATCGGTCCGGTAGAACCCATGCCTTCGGCTACCACCCGGCTCACACTACACCCGACCCCTATAGCCCCTCCCACAGGTGGTGGGTCCATAGAAGGGTGGAGCCATGTCTCCTCTTCTTCTCCATGGGCAGAAGCCTGACCACCAGGCGCTCGCCTTCGAGCCCCTCCTCCCAGATCTGGTTCCCGGGAGGACCCCGGTATCCCGCATCCGGGCAAGGGAAATTGAGTCCTCGCATTTTGGGTGTGCAGGGTGGCGGGGCTCTCCGTCAGAGATAGGGTGAGATGTTTGGTCATCCGGGAGGAGCTTGGAGTAGAACCACTGCTCATCCGCATTGAGAGGAGCCAGATCAGGTGGCTTGGGCATCTGATTAGAACGTCTTCCTGGTTTGGTGTTTTGAGCATGTCCAACTGGAAAAAGACCCCGGGGTCGACCCAGAATTCGCTGGAGGGACTATGTCTCTCGGCTGGTCTGGGAACGGCTCTGTGTCCCTCCGGAAGAGTTGGAGGAAGTGGCTGGAGAGAGAGACACTGCTTAGGCTGCTAATGCTGCTTAGGCTGCTGCCCCCGCGTCCCGACCCCAGAACAAGCCGAAGAAGATGAAGATAATCTATTTCCTGTAGCCACCCTTAAAGGTTTTATTCTTTACACTGATGTTATTCACAATTTTACAACTTGGTTGTAAGAGTGTGAGGTGGTTGCAAGAAATAACACTGCTTGAAAAAGCATACAGGCTTGAAACAATAAGTATAAGAAAAATGCATTAAAAAAAAAATTTAAAAAGCTATTACAATAAATAATTTAACCTCTACACCACTATAATGCAATATATTTTTCATATATGGGCTTTCTTATTTTTTTCGCCATCTGTTAAAATCTGAATTAATTCTTTTTTTCTGTTTATTATTCTCCTCAGGCTCAATTCCTGCATGCGTACTAAACAAAAAAAAGCACACAGCTACATTGTTTTCAGCCTGTGCTGAGTCTTTGCTGACAGAAGTCCATGAATTATGGCTAATTTATACTTCTGCCTTGAATCTATACTGTGGGTACAGTTGTCCAGGATGAAACATTTATACCTGAACGTAAGGTGTGTTTTCTACTGGAAAAAAAAAAAACACACCATAGGTGAACAATTTTATACACAGAAGAAGTACAATGAAAGCATTGATTCACTGCTGGAACCAATAAAATCCAAATTCAGGGTCTACCTGTGCTTGACTTAAGCTTGTATTGCATGCACAGTTCTGATGGCGGTAGTAAATAAAGTACCACTATGTGGTAAAACACCGCAATGCATTTTAACTTGGCAGTGGCATATTTACTTATAATAAATACTTAACTGCGAATGGGAGAAGGTAGCCTTCAGTCACTGTTGTAAAAGTGAACTAAAACTATTATTATTTCAGGTCAGAATGCCTTTATTTTAAAGGCGAGGTCATTGATTCTGAATACATTGGGTTTCATTCATCAATATCTTCTAAAGTTGTTTTTTTTGGTAAATTTGTTCAGTCAACATACTGATGCCGGTTGCTCCAGTTAGCATAGGTGAACATCCACTAATTCTCCATAAAAGGACATAGGGGCAAGTGCACACAAAACATTTATTAACATGGAAGTGCCGAAATATAAGAGTAGATAGAATTTTACTTCTTCTGAAGTAGAAATTCTGTTACAGGAATTCCAGATTCAGTAGCGTGGATAGTGGAGAAATAAAAAGACAGTGGTTTGACACAATCTCTTGTGTGTAAAGCAGCTTACCACTGGCTGTATTTTTATATACTGTACTAAATGCATACTGCAATACATTTATATACTATATCTAGACACATCCATCGCGTAGCCCGTATCATCTAATGCAGCAAGTCATTGTAAAAACAAAAGCCTGGGAAATGAGAGACCACATTTATCAGCTGGTTATTAAAGTCTTAGGTTATTTGGACAATGATTAATTGGTGTTATTTATGGGTGAGGGATGGGAATGGATTGGGAGCGTGCGCACAGTCTACTGTGCCTATAATCTTGGTTAGAGCAGCAACAGGATGACATTTCTTGATTGGAAACTCTTCATGTTCAGTATAGGTGTAACGTCTTTGGGGAAATACTGAACACAGATACAAAAGATTGACCAAAAGAAAGACTTTTAATAACGAAGTAAGAAAAGATCAGCTTGCAGAGCAACAACAAAGGGTTCGGTAAGCAAAAAGTTCAAGGTCAAGATCAAGACACCCTGTCAGACATGGGGAAAAACACAACAAGATTTCACAAAGGTAAGATACAGAGTCCAGGTTTATATGGAGGTGCAGATGCATCAGGTGATCGGGAATGACGTGCTTGCAAAAGGTGTGTGCAGTGATTGAATGATGAGGTAGCAAAGTCTATTGGTTAGTAGGTGCTCGCTGATTGAATGATGGGAGAGGATCGGATGAGGTCGTTACAATAGGGAATAATGTCTTGTCTACTGGGTAGTAGATTTATTCTCTTCAGGACTCTCAGAAGGGTCTGGCTGATGCTGTACCCATCCAGTCTCCAAGCTCCTTCAGAAATGTTCTGTTGCCAAAAAAAGCCAATGGTAGCCAGTACGTAAACATCAGGTTATACCTGGTTGGTGTAAGGTATGAGCCCGCAGTGCCGGCTGAAGGTGTTGCACAGTTTGCATTAGTATGGAAAAATATTCAGCTTCTGATGTTATATTATGGACTGAAAAAATTGAAGAAAATTAAAAAATAATGGAAATACTTGTGGTTTTGCAACATCACTTTGGCACAGATATGTGCGTTAGAGTGCTCTTTCTGAGAGTGTTCATAGACTCTGTTCGTAGCTAAGAACAAATCCCTGGTAAGAAAATATTGGTGAATGCTATAAAAGTGTGTAAATGAGAGTTAAGAACGAATTTCTTTGCAAGAAAGGTCCATGAATGAGGCCAATTGATACATATCTGAACTCCACAGCCAATTCTACTGGACATAAGTAAAGGGTGTGGTACTGTTTAACCTAATGCCTCAGTTCATAATGTTTCTCACCTGACGTTTGTGGCGGTTAATAGTGTATCACTGTCCGTGGCTCTGTAGGTGGTGATGGCCTTACTTAGGTCAATGGATGCTGGGTCTTCAGAGATGCTGACAGTTTTGACAACAGGGTTGAAGTGAGGGGCTTCAATCTCATTCACCACTTTGATATTAATGGGGTATTCTATGAGCTTTGTATCCAGCACTGACTTATGATAAGGCGCCTTGTTCTTTACTGCCACTGTCAAATTCACCTCATTCATCTCCTCGTAGTCCAGCTCCTGTAATAGATTGGATAATAACAGAAATCGGAGAATAGAAGAATATATTGTGAATAAATTATATATTATAATGAATAATAATAATTATAAATTACATAGTAGATAAACTGTTCAGGTATTATACGCTGTATATTTATTAGTCACAGTTAGGGGTGTTACAGTTTGTGCACAGTTAAAGTATGATCATCGTTAAACAAGATTTCCCACAAAATCCTGGTCTTTTAACAGGATGCGCAGACTTTATATATCCACAGTATTTTTGTACATAGTTTAATAATCGGACTGATATTTGGAACAGGTTTCTTTACGTTATTCATTAATGAATATAAAGACTTCCACTCCGAGTAAGGGTCACACAGGATTGTCATGTGAAATTAGGATTCCAAGGTGACTAGCGTGTTCATCAGTTTTGCCAAATCTCACCTTAGAGACGATCAGGATGCCCTCGTTAGTTTTGGGGTCGGTGGAGATGTTGAAGCAACCAGCCTCATTTCCACTGACGATGGTGTAAACAGCCTCCCAGTTCTTAGTGTGGGGCTTATCCTTGTCTGTCACCTTAAGTCGGATCACTTCCACATTCTTGCTATTCTCTGTCGCGCTACCCTCATACTGTAAACAATGATCACACAGGGTGAGATGAACAGTTCCGCCTTTTGTCAAACATTTTGCATTCTGGATTGATAGTTTATGTGCAGAAATTGCCTGGTTTCGTTTATATTAGTTTTTTTTATTTTTCTCCATTTTTTTCCCTAATTTAGTCAGTTCCAATTCCCACCCACCAACTTTTGCCCTCCCTATCACATTCATTCATTCATTCATCTTCTGAACCGCTTATTCCTACTTAGGGTCGCGGGGAGGCTGGCGCCCATCTTAGCCGACTCTGGGCGAGGGCGGGGTACACCCTGGACAGCTCGCCAGGCCATCGCAGGGCCATCCCTATCACATAATAATACTTATTTGCAGAAACTTCTGTAATTTCAACCCCAAAATAAAATATACACTGCAAACTTTTACTTTGATGACCTACTTAACCAGCCTACACTATTTGACTAAGATCAATAGCAATGAATGATTTTAACACATTGAATATTTCAAGCTTCATGAATACCGCAGTCATAAAAACTTCCTCTCTTCTCTGCAAACACAAACATGCTTCCAAATCACATATATTGTAAAACCTATTTTACCCCACTCACTCTGAATACCCTGAACAGCTCGCCAGACCATCGCAGGACCAAGACATGTACAACCATTCACACTGACATCCACATGCATGCCTTTGGACTGTACGGAAGTATCCAGAGGAAGCCCATGCAAGCATGGGGAGAACTCTACACAGAAACACCCAGGCCCTATGACTTGAACCCGGGGCCCTCTTTGTGTGAGGTGAATATACTAACTACTATGCCACCATGCCGGTCATAAAAACTATCTGCGTCTTGAAAATAGTCACATGATCATACTGTATTACTATATTATATGAAGCAAAAATCTCACCGTAATTATTTCATACTATATTAATCATTTTCAAGATGCCTAATGCTGGAGACAAGCAATAACACATTGATGGTCAGCAATAATAACAAATGGAACAAATGTATCAGTAGATAAATTGTAAAACACTTACAGTATTTTTCTCCAATACAGGAACATTATCATTGACATCAAGTAAGTTGATGATCACAGTCCCTGTTCCTGTCTTTTGGTTTTTAGGATCAGTAGAGTTCATGTCCGTACCCGTGATTATCAGTTTGTACGTTTCTTGTTTCTTTGCAAGAAAAGAAAAGTGGAAAACATTATCTGACTGAAATTAACAATCTAAAAATTATTGTCTGGAATTCAGCACAGTGGTCAACCAGCAGCTGCATCGAAAATACCCTCATGATGATGAAGTAACCTGCACTGTGTTCCTCAATATCAGTGTATTTTATAGGAGAAGAGTCACTGCTGTTATTATGGTAAAGGTAATGTATATTGATTTGGTTACAAATACTGCATTTTTTTTGTTCTTTTTCTTTAAATAAAATGAATTCAAAGATTTTTGGTTAGAATTTCTTTACTATGTTAGAATGAGATCATGCTAATTAAAAGCAAAGAAATGTTCCTATTTTCATTGTCACTTAAGGGGTTTGGCAGAAGCCCTTATCCCGAGTGACTTAGGGTTTTAAATCACATTTATACAGCTGAGCAGTTGTGGCTCAAGGGCCCTACAGTGGTGGCACTAAGGCCTTGATTGGTAACTTATCAAACTAAAAACATTGTCATCTTTTACATCTTTTCTTTATACCAGACAGGTGTCTTTTTCTGGATTGATTCACTTTTAACAAGGCTACTGACAAACATTGGGATTGTCATGACTGCCTTTGTGTAGCTGATGCTCTCACCTCCCGGTCCAGAGTGTTAATTTTTACTGTGATGTTACCCGATGATTTCTCAATTTCAAACATACTCTCTCCAGCAGGCTCCTGCTGTACAACGTTGTAGGAAATTGCCGAATATAATGTGCCTTCCTTGTCTGCATCAGTCGCCTTGATTGTGACTACGTGGGTATCTAGGAGAAAGAGTTTTCACTATTAACCTGAAATGTACAATATGATAATAATTCATTGGACCATATTGTGCACCTCATTCCCCTTCTCCAAAAGAATACCAGATTATGTATAAACGTACAAAATTTGTATTGTGATGTGTTAAATGAAAATTTTGCTAATATCCTAAGATGACACAAATACATCATTAACAGAAAGACAGGGATAAAAGCGTCTGCCAAATGCAGTAAATGTAAATGTAATAATAATAATAATAATAATAATAATAATAATAATAATAATAATAATAATAATAATAATAATAATAATAAATGTTCTGCAATGCCCTGATGAGTTGTCCAGGGTGGACTCTGCCCTCGACCAGAGACGCCAGCCTCCCCGCGACCCTAATTAGGATTGAGCACGTTCAGTAAATGAATGAATGAATGATAATTAATGTTCAAATACCTTTGTCACTGAGCTCTTCAACAGAACCAGTCATCTGAACCTTAAACACTGGGATCTCGTCATTCTGATCTTGAACTTCGATAACCAAATCAATCTCATTTTCAAGAGGTGTTCCATCTCTTGACGTGGCCAGCCCTTTGAGCTAAATGAAAACGAAAGAGAGAGAGAGAAAGAGAATTAGAGAGGGGGGGGGGGGGGGTTAGTAATGCTTAACATTCTTTAGAATTTATTATTATTGCATTCTATAAAGTATTTAAACTGGGTATTTCAGTGTCTGTCTAAAATGCTCTGCAGGACATTCACACTTCTGTCAGATGTGTCATGCAGGTGATTTCTAAACAATGACTGCAGAAATTATGCAAAATCGGTTGAATTTGCTAGTTAAGGCTTTTTTGGACACTATTCATCTATAATCATTTAATTCAATTTACTATAACTGATTCTTTTAAACCAAATTTACAAAATTTTATATTAAATATGTGTATGTAAATGATGTATATATTACCCCGGGTTTACATTGGCGCACAACGTCCACAATGTCCACAATTTAAAAAAAGCGTGGGGCTCTAGCACGCTTGGAGCACGATTGGAGCATACAAAGGAGGCTTTGTGCATCCAAGAGCCTAAAGTTTCCAAGTTTGTCAAGATCCCCCACGATGGCACATCAAGGTCTGTTACACTCTGTCAAGGTCTGTCAAGCTCTACTGCATCTGCTACGTTCTATCATGACTAACATCAAACGGTTATAAATCATAATGATCGTGGCAAAATCTTTGGCAATCAAAAATTTTGAATATCATCATGAGTCAACCAAGTTTCCTCACGATTTCTCCAGGTTCTCCTTAAGATAATCACAGTACAACACCCCCCCCCCCATGCCCATCACGATTTGAGAAAGTTTTGTCAATGCAAACTTTTCAAAAATAAAATATGATGAATATTGAAATTATTGACCATATTTAAACAATAAAACATTAAATTTCCTTAATTTGTTTCCATGACCAATTATGGTCTGTTTCTAGCATTGGATTTATTTATTTTTTAATATTCATATTTAAGAACCTATACTGTATTCAACCCATTAATACAAGACTTTAGCCTGTTAATTACTTTTTCCTCATAGTAAAATATAATTTCAGCATGTAAACATTTTAGTTTGTTTTGGGCAATTTCAAACAGCCAGTTACACTAATATGCATGTTTTTGGATTGTAGGAGGAAACTGGAGTACTTGAAGGAGATCAACACAAACTCCATGGAGAAGTGACCTTGCTGATCTTATTAATGTCTTGCCTTGAGGAGGACATGCTAACCACTACGCTACTGTGCTGCTCATGTTAAAAACATACTTTTAGAAATTCAAAAACTTCCGTCTTTCTTCATTATACAAAATACAAGATTGTTTGAGAACGATTTTTCTGACAGCCATGTAGAGGTTACACTCACCAGGTAATGATCAGTCGCTTCTCTGTCCAAAATGTCATGGATCTTGACAAAGCCAGTGTTTTTGTCTACACTGAATAATCCCTCATCCACTCCAGATCCTTTTATAGAATATTCAATATCATTCCCGGTGTGTTTATCTGATTTAATCTGAAATCAAACACAAATTATTTTTAGTTTATTTAGCACAGTACAGCACAGTAATAACTTAATAATGAACATGTTTTTGAGATATGTTTTTGCTTAACATAAATAAATAAAAAAATGAAATAATAATAATAATAATAATAATTATTATTATTATTATTAATATTAATAATAAAGAAAATAATATAAATAAACAAATAAATAGATAAACTATATATATATATATATATATATATATATATATAAGGCCTTCTCTGCTGACCCAAACATTATCCGAATACCCGATAACTCACAGGGCCAGCTGGCCCACAATAACGTCAGCTTTTTCCGCCCCCCGATTGGTTGGTCGGAGCAAAACTGTTCGACAAGCCAAGTTCGAATTTTGTCTACAAATAATCAGCATTTCTGGTGAGTATGATGTGTTTTATTTAAATGTTTTATGTTTTTGTCATGCTATTAGATAAATATTGATTCTGAACTCTTCATCACCGAGCCACCAAATTTACCGACCACCAAGTTCCCTCAAGATCATCACGATTCGATCCCATGACCCCCGGTGCTCATCATGATTCTCTCAAGTCATGAAGATCGCAGACCTCGTGAACCTTTAATTTTGCCATGACTGTCCTAAAGCAAGACAGCACAGTGGCGCAGTGGATAGCACGTCCACCGCACAGCAAGAAGGTCCTGGGCTCATGTCCCGGGCTTGGGCGTTGCTTGTGTGGGTTTCCTCTGGGTACTCCGGTCTCCTTCCACTGTCAAACGTCATGCATATTAGGCTAATTGGCTGTTTCAAATTGCCTCTAGGTGTGAGTGTGAGTGTGAGTGGGAATGGTTGTGTGTAAGTGCAGCAACCCTATTAGTACGATTATGGGCTTCGGCAAATGAGTAAGTGAGTATCTAACAGCATACCCTGTCGCATTTGATTCCTTAAATGGTACTTAAAGTTGGCACTTACAATTAAGTGTTCTGCTCATTTAATATATTCAGATTAATATGGCAACTAAGGTTTGCACTGGTTTTCAGTCAACGCCAATATTCACAATCAAAAGGAATGCTTAATGTATGCTATTATATAGCAAAGGCAACATGGAGAGTAATGGCAGAGGTACTACCCATTATCGTCCTAGTTTTCAGCCGAATGCAATTGTTTTCAACAACACCTGAGAATTTAAAGATTAAATATCATCACATTAAATAGTATGGTGTCATTTTATACTGTATTACCAGCTAACCCACGGTAGTGTAAAAGTTTGACCTGCTATTTAGTATGCTGGCAGTAGTTCTCAACTATTGATTAATTAAATAGAATTGCAGTGTTTTTACTGCAAATAGTACTTTCATTTTTGGTACAGCAGACAGAAATAACCGTCACGTTATCTCTCGTGCTTTAGCATCAGGGCCATAGGGGAAGCTGGAGCCAATCCCACCTGGCATTGAGTGAGATACACCGGGGGCACCCACCCACCCCGGCAGATCTAACACAGAGATAAACAAACTTTCACACGTATAATCGCAATTTATAGTAGTCAGTTGTCCTAAAGTTCATGTCTTTAAACTGTCGAAGGAAACTGTAGTACACTGAGGAAACCCATGCAAGCATTGGGAGCTACAGACTTCACACAGGAGGGTCCTAGTTGGCTGTGGGATTCGAACACAGAACGCCGAGCCTACACATACAGAACCATTCACACTCACACTTACATCTTGAATGAATTTGGAGCAGCCAGTTAGCCTAACATACATGTCTGTGGACTATAGGAGGAAACCAGAGTACCTGGAGGAAACCCATGCATGCATGGGAAGAACATGCCAACTCCACACTGAAACGTCCTTGCAGAGCCAGGACTCAAACCCAGGTCCTTCCGGCAGTGAGGTGAATATGCTAAGCTCTATGTCACCGTGCCACACACAATACGTATAATTGTTTTTTTTACAGGGGAACCTCGGTTTTGAAAGAATTTTTGAACAAATCAGTTCGCCAAAAAAATGTTGAAGTCATAATTGTACACAGTTGCAGCACAAATGCTCGGTGGTTGTCATGGAACGCCCACTCTGAACTTTTCTCAGATTTTGCTGATATTTCTTGTGACCTGGGAAATCGATTGAAAGGGTTAAAAGGAAAAGGAAAATACTGAGACCAAACGATAGAGGTGAAGAAAGAAATCATACAAAAGTATGAAAATAGTGTTGGTGTCTGGGAAATGAAACATTCTTTTTTACTTAAAACTTTATTCTTTATTCAGTTGGTATGTCATATTATAATGTGATCATGGAGTGATAAGGAGGAGGAGGAGGAGAAGGAGGTCAGGAACGGATTAATCCATTATACAGTGTTTTCTATGGGAAAATATGTCTCAAATTACAAACAAACAAACAAAATCGGTTTTAGAAACAACATTTAGGAGCAAATTAAGCTTGAAAACTGAGGTTCCACTGTATTTATATTTTACAGTTATGTTAAACATTGAATTGTTCAGATTAAATTCATTCTTAACGCTTTTAATTTACGATGCAATCCAGTCATTACATTAAACCGCAAATGCAAACAGCATGTAGGCACGTAATGAATTTATCATGGAAAAACATCGTTCTTAAAGGACAGATAACCAGTGAAAGACAAGCCCCACTTGTTGTGGCAGATGTCTGTTTCCTGAGAATTTCTGATTGTTGGTTCATGACTCCGATATCATCTGTTATTTATTCTAACTAACCCACTTGTAATGTGGACGGTTTTGTGTGAGACTTGAGACATACAAAAAAAAAAAGAAAAGAAAAAGAAAACAAAGAACCACAAACATTTCAGCTTTAATGTTGTGTTGTGTCCCATGCACAAGCTCTTATCGTTGGCCTGATCTAATGTGGAAGCCAGTGATGCATTTAAACATTACAGCAAGTGCAAAGTGAAACTACAGGATTCTGCTTGATGTGCTTTCAGGAAAGCTTTAGATGTCTGTTTTATGGAGTTTGAATGATGAGTTTAATAATATTAAAAACAACCTCAGGTTAGACAAATCCAATTTTAACCATCCCACATTTTATGCATCTATAGCATACATCGTTTAGCAATCTTTTAGAAAATGTTTTACAGGCTAAATCAAACGGAAACTCTATAACCCTGCAAAAAACAACATTGCTACGTACAAGCTGGTATGGCACCAGTTACTAAATTAGCATTACTAATGTAATATTTTAAACAAGGTATTCTAAGGACAATCACACAACAACAAAGAAACAACAACAACAACAACACAGTGTTAAATGTTCTCACCCTCCTGAAAAATCGAATTAAAACTTTCCATGCAGTAGTTTAAAAATGATTTCCATTTACCTGTATTTGCCTGTATTTTGGATAGCTGGTAGCTCGTCAAACCAAACTGGAAGTTTTCAGCAGGAAAATATCAGAATTCTTACATAAATATCAATGTCAATAAACTCATATCCAGATCAGAGAGGAAATGTTAGTGATATGACAGCTACCATCTACTATGGCACAGAAACTTTTAGAGAAAATCACAGCCACTTTTTTAATACTTAAACCGTACTATACCTTTAAACCGTACTATACATACTCCATAATAAATGAGATCAGTTACACATTAACACGAAGCAAATTTCTAAAATAATTACTATGGTACTGCTACTATACTACAGGGTTTATTGGTCTTATGTACAATTTTCTGTATGGTATATCTTGTATCTGGTTTTCATGAGTTATTATAATCACAGGCTGTGCTCATTCATTCTATTTTACAGTACATTCCACACCTTTGTATTTTTTGTATATATTTGCGCTAATATTGTGTATTTTAAATTATTATTCCAGGCCCTATTAGACATTATTACAAAGAATATTTCACTATGAATGATCTGGTTTTGCATGCACTTTCACTACCACCAGCACATACTTTATATTATCCGAAGTATCCTGCAGTGTTTCATGTGGCTCGACTGGTACTGTGTTTAACTGCACATTTCTTTTCAACGCTGTACTATAAGTATATGCACTTGTGTATGTGTTGTATAAGCTACGGGATGCCTCAATTTCCTTCAAGACCTATATATATATATATATATATATATATATATATATATATATATATATATATATATATATATATCCATTTATCTATATAACTATCACCGGGATGTCACTGCTGTCCCCCCAGTGCAGCTAACTGGGTTATCAAAGGTCAGTCATGGCTCTCACTGTCTGTGGTGAGAGGCATGTGAAAGAACCATTGCTGACTTTTGTCAAGAGTAGCTGCATAGCTGTCAGCGTGTTTCTGCCCTGCGATGGCCCGGCGAGCTGTCCAGGGTGTACTGTACCGGCTGAGATGGGCGCCAGCCTCCCTGTGACCCTAATTAGCATTAAGTGGTTCAGTAAATGAATGAATGATTGTTTTACGATTCCATGCAGTTGGACCTACGCTCAGCATAAACAGTACAACATGGAAGTAACCAAATGATCATATACTGATAGCAAAATCATTGTTAAAGTTCCATGTTTGATAACCAGAAATTCTGAAAATTTGGGAAAATTCTTATTAGTTGCCAACATACAGCTTTTTAAAATTTAATCCTACTCTGAAAATCCAAAGTTTACACTGAATGTGTGATTGCAAAAGAAGTATTGACAATGACATTTTTAAAAAAGCTAGAGAAATTACTCTGTAATTTTCTTGTGCCTGTAAACTATTTATTTGAATTGAAATACAATTTCTATTCAATTACATTTTTCTAATAATACATAATTTTACCTGCATTGACCTGCATGGGAATTAAAGTGTAATGATGTCACAGAATTATCCATACCGTTGATGTCTTTTAAATTCTCTATAAATACTCACTTTGGCAATAAATAATTTCGTGGTATAATTCACATTCTCCTCTAGCAAAATTGGAGGGAGCATATATTCTCTTTTCTCTTTTACTTCGTCAGCTTCAATCCTGATGACCTGTTTGTCCATAAATACATTCACATATTAATAATTATATCCATAAACAGAATTCAAACTTAAGCAGTTAAAGAAACAGTTCAATGCCATTATTCTTAAGAAACACCACCAGGAGATCTGGGCTGTTTGTTTGCTTTTTTAATGATATAATTTGTTTAGTATATATGTATATATAATAAAAAAAATTATATAATGTAAAACAAACAAACAAACAAATAAACACTCGTCAATGATAAAATACTAAATAGTGTTAAAAAAAGTAAACAAACAAAAATATTATACTATGGGAGATTTCAGCAAGGCATTTAACCTATAAGAAAAAAAGTTTTTCATGACTGCAACATAACAGGGCCTATGACAGCCATAAGAAAGATATGAAGTCTGTATTTATCCTTGGAGTCATGGGGAATACTCACAGTGGTATAAAATGCAGTTATAGAAATGCAGAAGGACAGCAATGGCGCCATTTACATCCACAAAAGTAGCAGGAAGTGTGAGTGAGTGTGTGAGTGAATGAGTGTGTGTGTTGATGTGTGAGTGTAAGTTCTGAAGCCAGAGCTCACTGCTTTGTCTACTGAACATGGGTGGAGCCTGAGTGCAGCTTCTACACGCCTCTGGTCACAGCAATAGAGGGAGTCACACTGTTGTGACCATCTATGAGTTTCTTAATCCTGCTCCTGGTATGCACAACAGTGCACGGTAGTGTGTTCCCTTGCGGAAACATTCTCCGTGTACGGTTTAGTAGCTTGAGATTATGTAATATAAAACCATGTGGAAAAACGTGAACGTCTTTAAGCACCATGGTCTCTGGTCAGAAATCGTACAGTAGGGGTGGCCTGGGTAATACTGGGTAAGCATGAGTTTGAAAGGAAATCTCAAATTTCAGAAGTCCTTGCAAAGAACTTTATTGATTGCAGAAAGTTGCCTAAGGGTTAAAATATAACTTGTAATTATATTACAGCTTGCAGGTCAGAGGCATCCTGGCATAGTGGTTAGCACATCCACCTGACAGCGAGAAGGTCCTCTTTCTGATTCCAGGGCTCTGGTGTTTCCGGGTGGGCTTCTTCGAAGGGCTCGTGGGTAAACATGCACATTAGGCTGTCTGTTCGTAATTGACCCTAAGTGTGAGTGAGAGCATGAATGGTTATGTGTGTGTTGCCCTGCAGTGGTCAGGCGAGCAGGTCAGGGTGTACCCCGCGTTCACCCAGTGTCGGTTGAGATAGACGTTAATAGGATTAAGTGGTTTAGCAAATGAGTGAGAGATGAGAGCTTGCAGGCCTCTTATAAATTTCCCAGTACACAAAGTAGGATAAAAACGCCAAGATGAGAAAACATGCCATTAAGTGACGAACCCAAAACTTATTTTCTAGGCATCCATTCAGAAAATAAACACTGTATAAAATAGTGAACATTTTAATGTTTAATAGTTAAAATAGCCAGAATTGTTCAAAATCTTAGAAATTTAATAATTCATTCCATTGACAAAAAAATCTCGAGCAAAACTACAGCATTGTCAACTTAAGTAAAAATAGCTTGTTTACAGCCCAGTTTTCCTGTTTCCTATTATAAACAATTACAGTTATCCAAACACAAGAGGCATACGCCCAGCATGCACCTCTGCAGTGTGAGACCCAAAATAAAACCCTTTAAAACCCTAAAAAAGTGCTAAATGGTTTAATAATAGTAGGAATAATAGGGTCTGATGTTCTTTTTGCTGTTGAAATGTGATGCATCATCATGCCACGATCTAAAGAGCTCTCTTAGAGAAAAATGGCGAAGGCGATGGGTTACTGATCTGAAGGTCAGTGGTTCAATCCCTCCTATCATCACTGTTGGGCCCTTGAGCAAGGCCCTTAACCCTCGATTGCTCAGTTGTATAAAAATAATAATTGTAAGTCGCCCTGGCTGAGAGTCTGCCAAATGCTGTCAATGTATATATATATATATATACACATATATATACACACACACACATATATATACAGACACATATATATACACATGTATATACACATATATATACACACACACACATATATATATACACACACATACATATATATATATATATATATATATGTGTGTGTGTGTGTGTGTGTGTGTGTGTGTGTGTGTGTGTGTGTGTG
>JAOUQZ010047463.1:0-25522 GCA_028564935.1 Neosilurus hyrtlii | reverse complement strand
GCAAAGGAGTTAAAAAGTCTCTAATCACTCACACACACACACATACATTTCTGAACCTCTTAATCCTACATAGGATTAGGGGAGGCTGGAGCCCATCTCAGCCGTCTCTGGGCGAGAGCAGGGTACACCCTGTACACCTCCCAGGCCATTGAAGGTCAGAAACACACTGACGGCAACCCATCTTTTCAAACAACAGCAATGTTCACTGGGGGGTAGCAGTAACAACTCAGTGATAGTGAGGCTTGAACCCCCGACCTTTGCATCAGTAAGCCAGCACCTTAACCACTGAGTCACCACTGCCCTGTGTGTGTGTGTGTGTGTGTGTGTGTGTGTGTGTGTGTGTGTGTGTGTGTGTGTGTGACTGTTTTTTGTTGTGGAATAATGTTTTCAGACACCCAGTTGCGCTTTGTGAGGAGTGCCCTGTGGTACAGTGGTTATGGGGGCTGGTGGGTTGTTGGACCACGCGCCTGTGAAAGCAGAGAGATGATTGGAAGCAGGGATCTGCTCCTAGCCTTCAGCTGGCTGATTGCATCAGGAAACATGCTTGAGGCCCTATTAAGAGAGAAACTCCTGCAGTTAGATGTTCTCTCATCAGCAGCAAAGGTAAGCCAATGGGATCTGGTAAAGGAGTGTTCCAGCTAGGTTGTTTTTCCATGGCGCAGTGCCGTGCCTTTTTTGTGAGCACCATGCCACTTTTACATGCGCTATGCCTATGTTATTTATATGTTATTTTTGTGCAAGTGCCTGCCGTTATTTTCCCTGCCTCCATAATCCCGGCAACTAGATTGAATGTTTAATCAGCAGGAATGATTTTTTTCTTAACCAAACGTCCATGTGCAGCATGCATGAGCCCACTTCTAGATGCTTTTTCCTGTATTCATGACCCCGGAAACTAGATCCACTCCCTTGTAAGTTTTCCATAGCGTAACCTTTTTCTCCCTTAATCAAACATCCAGCACGCATCTTCAGCAAATCGACTAATGACAGTAATGTGTAAGTTTCTATGAAAGGATTTAATTTTACAGAATTTCAGTCTAATCTAACGTAATTGTGTAGTTTATATTTAATTAGTGATAACATTTAACCGAGAAAAGGAGACGTGCAGTACAGATAAAGTGATCAGTGTAATTTATAAGCAATGCAATGCTGAATAAAACTTCACTTAAACTGCATATTCCATGAATAAAATAACACGTTTCAAATTAAAGATTTATGAGTAAAAACTGTCATAATTATATCAATGTGTATAATTATATTAGTGTTTAATTAATGCACTGAATTACTTTAATGTTTATAAAAACTTTCAGTCTGTGTAATTGTTTTTCTGCTTAATTGTACTAATGTAACATATTTTTGTGTGAATGAATTAATATTCAGAATCATTGTTGATCTATGTAAGCAATAATTACAAATCTAAATTCATTCACACAAAAAACCCCCAATGCAGAATAAATATTTAGATTTAATGTTCATATCTATATGCTGCTCTGCCATTATGGTGCAGCTGCTACATACACAAATATCCTTGTTATACTGCACCATTTCTTTTGTACTGATTGAATAATTAATGAATTTGTTTAAATATATGGAGTTGTTTTTCATAAAACTTGTAATGAAATAAATAAATACCCAAATATATAAAAATATTCAGCCGCCCAGTGGTTCTTGTGAAGTAGTCTGGACAAAATTTGAATGCTGACACAGGGACAATACCCTGACAGCCTAATGGCATTTATGCCACTCTCCAGCAACTTACAGTTGAAGGGCTGAGCACCAGAGTGGTCTAACCAACAGAAAGCTGTTGTAGAGAAAAATGACATGAAAGGTTTTTGCGATATAAAAAAACAGATCAGGTGTAATGCTCATTATATGAGTCTGGGCCATAAGGAAGATGAAGGGAACTCCTTTATTTGTCATTTAACATCAGACTTGATCCACATCTGTCAAAATATGATCTCGTTTTTGAGGTTGGACCACTGTGGGTCCCCTAGCCCTTAATTTCTTGTACATTTTTAGTAACTTTTGGAGACATGTACATCAATATGACTGCCACACTTATGCAAACACAACTGCGAGTGAAGAACTAAATTCTCAACATGGAACAGGGTTTTTTAGGAGGTTGCATGGATATGTGAGCTGCTCAGTGACTCTTGTTTTGCATATATTAGTGCGATTTATCAGACTCCCACTTAAGGGCAGAAACCAGGGGACGTGGGTTGCCCATGTCTGATTATAGAGCATTATCTTTTGTTATTTATCTATGTATCTATCTATGTATCTATCTATGTATGTATGTATGTATGTATGTATGTATGTATGTATGTATTTATTTATAATTAAAAAAAATAAAGAAGCATGTTAAGGTCATCTCTAAGTCATCATGGACCTTCAGGTTCTGGATGATTTTTAACCAGTAGATGATGATTTGAGCCATTGTAATTTTTTACCCCTCAGCCCAGTTACCTTGAAGTGTTGATATCCAGTATGGCTGCCGCAGCTGCTACCTTGAAGTATTTCATGCACTACCTCAAAAGTGCCATCATACCTTTTATAATGAGGTGCATGGGCTAATGGATTTTGCCTGCCTATATTTATTAACACCAGAATTTATGCATTTAGTCACAGCACAGTTATATAATTTATCTCACTGGATAAAAACACATAGTGTAGTACCTCTTTAAATGCCTATAGGGCTGTGAAAGCATGCAGAGTCTCTGCATTTAGGTTTAATCTTTTGGTAGCATGCACTAGCCTGAAACAGTTCATGCTAGTCAGAACCACAAGGAAACCACCAAACAGTGCACTCAAAATCAGCAACATCAAAACTAGTGCTGTGGTTTGAGGTTAGGTATAGTATAGGTATAATGGTTTTAGTTTCATTTCTAATTTAATTATTTTCAAAGATGTCTTTGCTTTTCAGAGTTTCTTAGCATGAGCCTATGACTTCCAAAGAGTAAATTTTTATGTAGAACCTTTTATAAATAGCAGCTTGGAACTTTGCTACCTTTATTTTCTGTTCACTCCCTATTTTCTGATTATTTACAACAATTAGGCTGCAGGTTTGAGTCACTTGGCTAGTAATAAGTACATATTTCATATGTGGGGCAGCACGGTGGTGTAGTGGTAAACAAATCCACCTTACAGTATGAAGCTCCTGGGTTCGAGTCCCGGTGTGTGATTGTAAATGGTCTATAGAATATGGACTCCTTTTTGAAAATTGAACCTCACCCTAAATCATTTTGTATTATATGATAATTATTCTAAATAGTAATCAGAATCTTCCTCCTTGAATCGCCACCTTATCGTGGCAGAGGGGTTTGCGTGTCCTAATGATCCTGGGGGCTATGTTGTCGGGGGCATTTTGCCCCTGGTAGGGTCACCCAAGGCAAACAGGTCCTAGGTGAAGGTCCAGACTAAGCGCGGTTCAGAAGACCTCTATGAGCACTACTCCTTTAAGGACACAGTTTCCCTTGCTCAGATTATGTCGGATAGAATGCTTCTCTGGTGTGGTGTTTTGGGCATGCCCAACCGGGAAGAGACCTCGAGGTCGACCCAGGACACGCTGGAGGAACTTTGTCTCTCGGCTGGTCTGGGAACGCCTTGTTGTCCCCCCTGAATGAGCTGGAGGAAGTGGCTGGGGAGAGGGACGTCTGGACTTCACTGCTTATGCTGCTGCCCCCACGACCCGACCACAAACAGAAGAAGATGGAAGGAGTAATCAATATATTTTCAATAAAGGACACATCATTTTGTACAAATTATTTTTATGTACGTCTTACATACATTTTCAATCTATATGTTGTATACAATCAATCATACTATATTTACAGCTAAGAAATATAATAAGTACAATTTCTATGTATTGTAATGTATGAAATAACTTTTTTTTTTCACCTACATACACATTTATCCAGAATGAAATATTTAGTTAACTGAATTTACGCTGAAACTACTTACCCTAAATTAATAAATGTATTTTTAAGAAAAAAAAATTGGGGGGTCCATTTCCACATGGTGGTGGTGGGGTGCATGTTTTCTCTGTACTTGCTTGGGTTTTCTCCAGGTGTACCAGCTTCCAACCACAGTCCAAAGACATGCACATTAGGCAAATTTTTCCAAATTGCCCCTAGTATGAGTGTAAATGGTTGTGTGTATGTTGGCCCTGTGATGTAGTGGCAAGCTATTCAGGGTGTACCCCGACTTAGCCCAGAGTCAGCTGAGATAGGCTCCAGCCTTCCCACAACCCTAATGAGATCAGTTCTGCAAATGAATTATGTATGTATGATTGTACAGGAACTACCGAAAGAACTGGAGCTAAACTTAGATGGATGTGGAAAAAAAGACATCAGGACGTTGCAGTGGCAGTATGGGAAGCTGAAGCTACAGTGGCGGAGTCTTTTAATAGCTCAGCAAGAGCATGCCAAGCTTACTGAGAAGGCAAGTGATGGCAAAGCATGCACCATGAACTTCATCTGCTGGCAGAAATGCTAACTCAAATGCTGTTATGTATCTCCAGGTCTGCTCCAGCATGTGCTCTCCACCTAGCTGTTACCCTGACTCTGCCCATGTTCCTAACCCAACAGGATCAACTGCACTTGATAAGGTAACTTATGATAGACATACAAACAGCATCACCTGGTAATACTCAGGAACACTGACCAGCTTTTTCAGCTTAGATAAATCGACTTATCATAGGATTTATGTTTGCTGACCTTGATATTGATCATTGTGTGCATGTTATTACCTACCTTACTGAGATCCACACTCCAACCCAATCTAACTGGAGATCTTCCATATCAACATATAACATGAGTACAAAAGATATGTGGGGCCGGTGGTGTAGCGGGCAAGGTCTTAACCACAAGTGTGCCTCTGTCCACCCAGCACTATAAATAGGTACCAGTAAAAATACTGGGAAGGTAACCTGCGATGGACTAGCGTCCCATTCAAGAGGAGTTGAACTCCTAGTCGCTTCACGCTACAGAAACCGGGGATAAGCACAGGTAAACTCAGGTCTAAGAGCCCAACAGACTTGCCTTACAGATGGATATCATGTAATCACTACTTTGAGTGTTACTATTAAACCCAGCACAGATAATAGAACTGCACAAAGCAGAGTGTAAAATAAATAAGTGGAGAAAATAAATTTGCGTCTCGAACGGCTTTGTGTTTAATCAGTGTTAGTACAAACTGGATAACTTTCACCAGATAACAGACGCCATGTAAACATGTTACTGGAACACATTAACATGGGTTTTAGCTGTACTTTTGGGAGAGAGAATATATTAGAATATGTTTAACCTGTTAGAATCATTTTAAATATAACACCAGAATCTGGACAGAGGTTTTTTTAATGCCTTTTATTTTGAAACTCTCAAATAAGTTATTAGAAATTTGCTGTGCAGACTTCAGTATTTGCTAAACAAAAACGTATGAACATTTTGGACCCTGCAGCAGTATGAACAGTAAGGGTGATGTGCAGTGTGTCCATCAGAAAAAGAAAGCTTGGAAGGCTGAGAAACAGGAAGTTAAGGACTTGGTGATTGAGGAAGTAATATGTGATGAGGGCTTCTAGGCACTGTGATCGCTTTCCATGCTTTGATCTTTTTTCTGCGTTCTGTGTGCATTTTTGGACAACCAGTCTATGAGCTGTATGTCATTTCTCCGTTTGTACTTTCTCAGGTACGTTTTGATATGATTGCTGCAATTGAAAGTGCTAAAGTTTTACATGAAATACATTTCATGGAATGTTGGCGATCATGGTAACCTGCTGACGACCTCTGGAGACTAATGTGTGTTCACCCCTGTTCATTACGGCGATCATCACTCTTCCCGAGGTTACTGTGATTGCAATAGCTAGAATATGTATGTGTGAATGAGTATTACAAATAAAGAACATGGACCGTGAAGATCAGTGTAGAGCTCCAGGTTTCTGGTTGTTTTGTGTCCATGCCCCCACAGGAAACCCAGTAAGGCTGCTGCATCACCAGTACAAAACATTAATTATTAATAAAGAAATTGCAACCTATAAAATAGAGACTTGTACACCTCCGCTCAGACACAGAATAAAAAAAACACAAAACTCACTCCAGTAAGCAGACAAACCTTCGCCGGTCAAAACAACACCAAACATTAACAGGATCATGGAACATGAACTCATTAAACTGATAATTAAACTAACCAGACAGGTGATATAAATGAACAAGTAAATCAGTGAGTGAAAGGCGGGAAAAAGAAAACTCAGTGTTGACCTTTTCTGATTTCACTTAAGACCATATTTAGGAAACACAGGAGTCATGTATGTATGTATGTATGTATGCATTTATGCATGCATACATTTCTTTCTTTCTTTCTTTCTTTCCTTTCCTCTCTCCCTCCCTCCCCAGGGCTGAAGTTGATTCAGCCCTCAAAGGAGCCATGCTACCCCTTTAACACCAGCCATTTATAGCGATCTCTAATCACAGGAGATATCATGAGCGCCGTCTTTTGTCAGTGTCTAAACCTTTATATTAAAAGTTAATTTAATCTTATGAGTATTCTTGAAGAATTTACAGTTTATTAAAAAATTTTGAGCATTGACACGATGTACCATTGACATTGTCCTTTTGTTTAGAACTGGAAATTTTGCTGTCATGACAAACGAGACATCATTACTTTAAGAGTCTGTCGCATCACCTGAAAGTTGACAGCAACTCCAAACTTGCTTTGGTAGAAAATGTTCACTCATCAGCGCTTCATGTCACTGGCTTCCATTAACGAGGTCACTTGTTGCTGCTTTGCGACAAATCGTTTTCTGTGTCTACATGACTTCATTTTACTTTGAGGGCTGGTGATACTTTTGAATATTTACTACAGTGTTTAAGACAGTTGTTTCAGTGATCGTAATGTATGATGCTTGTTTTTGTGTAAACTGTACAATGCTTTTCGTTCATATCTGAGTTACTTATTTGTTGCATTTTAGGATCTGGAGCGCATACAGTCCCTAAATCGAATTCTTGAAGCATATCTTGAGTGGAAAAATGTGGAGCCTCTCTTCTGGATCTGGATGGTATGCAGGTCTCTATGTAAAGTCTGTTTTAACAGCATATACTGTGTCCTCCATAATTATTAACACTTTTAATACAGAAAAGAGAACCAACTTAACACAGTAATTAATCTCATGAACTTGAACACACAGAAATTCTATAGATGCACGGTATAATCTCACAACTGAGATATTCTCTATAAAACACAATTTGAAAGTATGTTTAACTTACAAAGACGGGTCTCTTGATAATGGCTGCGCCTGAATTAACAGCATTTACTATAACTCTGTCTTGTTCTCATGTCTCCTAAGATTAGCCGAGCAACACTGGGATATGAAGCTTTTAATACTGACTCAATCATTGCACTTTCTAACCCCCCACTAACTCTTCCTTGTTAATTTGGGTGGTCTGAAACCATGAAATGCACACTTGTGCTCCATTTGTATCCAATACACATCCACCATCTGAAGTTATTAAGAAGCCTCCTGCTAAGTGGAGTGCTTCAGTGCTCTTGGCAGGAGACTTATTTTGACTTTGAGCTTGCAGATTAAAGTAAAAGAAACTCTGGGTGTTTTCTTATTATGCTGAGAGAAGGAGAAGTTTTATTAGTGTTTTGAGGTACCAGGGTGGAGGAGGGTTCTGTGCTTCCTGCAGGCAGCAGATGCTGGTTTATAGTTTATTTTCAGGTAGAGTGTTTTTGAGGGATGTGTGTTTCAAGTTCATTATAAAATGCAGTTTATAAAAAAGTTTATAGCCCATCTTTAAATATATGCTAGTACTGAGACTGGGCTAAAAGAACCTTTCATAGGTGTCACTTTGAGTTATGGCTATTGTATTAGAAATGGAAATTGAATTCATTCCAACTTTTAAAAAGTATTCCCAGTGCTACAAAGTAAGAGAGAAGGCGAGATAACCACCTCTACATAAAACAACAAACCTTACTAAATCACAAATGTGTTAAGCATATTGTTCAGTTATTCACTATAAGTCAGTTAGCAGCTTATGATAAGCAAGGCAAAACAAAGCTACTAAAAGGTATTCAGACCTTTTGAGAATTTACAGTGCCTATCTCTACTCCCTTAACACCTTCAGTGAGAACATGTGTGGGGGAAAAAACAAAAAGAAACAAAATACCTGCAATGAATCGTTTTAAGTGAAATAATTCAGTTTGAAGAATTACTTTTTAGTCCTACTGGAAAATATTTCAACATTTCTATCAAAGAAAAAAAAAAAAGAAGAGGAAAGGGAGTGGGGGGTGGGGGGATGAGCAAGCCTTCATGAATCAAATAATAAATAGTCAAATCAAATAAATAGACCGAAAGGGCCTAGGCTGAAGATAAATCATATCTTAAACCTGTTCCTTAAAATGTCTTTAAATGTATTTAATGGCAACATGCGCAACAGCACCTTTATGGAGGGGCAACCGAAATCATTACATAATTTCACTGATAAAATTCTATCCAGCTATTGGCAGCATGGTGGCGTAGTGGTTAGCACGTTCGACTCACAGCAAGAAGGTCCTGGGTTTGATTCCTGAGCACAGGGAGTTTGCATGTACTTCCTGCGCTTATGTGTGTATCCTTTAGGTAATCTGGCTTTTTTCCGCAGTCCACAGACATGCACATTAGGCTAACTGGCTGTTCCAAATTGCTCCTATGTGTGTGTGCGTGCATGGTTGTGTGTGTTCTGCTGAGCTGTTCAGGGTGTACCCTGCCTTCACCCAGTGTGAAACTTGAGGAAAATTTCACTTCTTGTCACTCATTTCACTGGCATTCATTGCTTTTGCATGGTCGCTTGTCACTCGTCACTTCCTGTGTAAGTGCGGCTTAAAGTTTTTTTAACCTGCTGAAGGTAAAACATGATTTCAAATTCTCTTATTCCATAGTTTTATAAATGCCATGGAAGAGAGTACATTCTAACATAATGTTATGTAAAATATACAAATGAATAATTAATTGTTGTTTAAAAGTGACAGTAATGGACAAAAACCGAATGTTTCTAAATAAATATTGTCCCAAAGCAGCTCTGCAGAAATCTGGTTTTAGCTTTAGATCCCTTATGAGTAATTCCAGAGGTGTCGGTGGTAAGAAAATAATCAGAGACTACATGAAGAACAAATCATAAGGAACCAGAGTCGAAGTGGGGATAGTGCTATAAACCATTACTCTTCTCCAGTAGCATTTTGTATAGTCGAACAGTCCTGAGACTATCAGTATGAGTATATTGTGAGTAAAATTCCTGGAATAAGTAAAGAACAGCCTTTTAATTTACAGCAGTAAAGTTGGAGTCTTGGAGTTGGTCATTCTTGACTCATGTGGAAACAAAACATCTTGCGTCTTGTGTTTATCTTTGTACAGGACAGTGTGCTTGATGGCTTTCTCTCAGATGGAGATCAAGAAAGGTCTGGGGAGATGCTACCCAGAGATCAGGATGTTACTCAGAGCTGTTCCCATGGTGACAAGGCTATGAGACCTGTGAGACGTCTAGAAAAGATACTGCTGAGGTTACAGTCTAAGGACCAGGGCGGACTGGTAATGCATATACACTAAAGCTGGCCTCACACGAGGGCAGTTCTGACAGCAATCCAAACAGTGTAAACCGGCAATGACGGCCATAAACCAGTCAGAACTGTGGATTACTGTCTAGTTTCCATGTTGTCACCTTTCTTATTCTTTCTTAACCGCATTCAATACACCCTACTCACACTGTGTTTTCACAAACTGCTCACAGTTATGTCACACAAAGGTAATTTTTAACAGTGCTAAACCGCCTTCAAACTCGCCCCCATGTAAGGCTGTTTTGCCACACCACCATCAGAACCACCCGATATGTGAGGCATGCTTAAGGCACATGCATATGTAATGATCACATATGCCATGTTAGTAAGACAAGAAGTTTTTTTGTAAAGTATAAACAAATTAAAGCTTAACAAAATTTTATACTTATTAAAATTTTTCAAATTCTGCTGAGAGCTTCAGTAAATATCACTGCATTACAAAGTGAAACGAGGCGTGAACAGTTTAGTTATGATGTACCATACCTGGACCAGTATGCATCAACAGTTATATACAGTAAAAGGATGGAACAGCATGTCAGTTGTTGTCTCAGTTCAGTTTTTCCATGAGTATACTTCGATATAGTGCACTCTGCTAAGAAAGTAAATCTGTCCCACCAGTTTTGAAATTTAAAAGTCTTTTAATCACCATCAGTGTTTTACTTATCTTTTGAATATTTTTTTTTACATTTTTTTTTTTTTTGTATTCAAAACCTCAAATTTTCAGTGACTGCTGGAGCGAACACATGCGTTCACTGACCTTCCTGTGTTATGGGTATTCAGATCCATGTGTGCTCAGCCTACCTTGAAGATGAACTTCTACTTACCTAATTAGATCCCGGCATTAGACCTATTGGAAAGTTCCTTTCTATGTAAATGTAATTACTGTCGTAATATTACTTCACTTTAGTACAATTTCCATAATCTCTCAATTATGATGGTCATTACATTTTAAATAGAACTTTAACCACTAGTGGTACATCAGGACGGATCACAGGATTCTGACGGGAATTCAGAAGTAGAACGTGTCCCTCATGAGAATACCTAAAAACCTCTCTGTCTCTGTTTTTCCTAACAATGTAATGGTTAAAAAGGAGAGTTTATTAGTGCTTAGTGCAATCAGGGACTTCGGCATGACCGACTATGACAGCATAACCAAAAAGAGAGAACCAGAAGGAAGACAGACATGCAGGCAGCCTGTGACATAAGGCAATCAACCAATCCACTGTCGACAGACCTGGGTGAGCATGTGAGAGTGAGGGAGTGACAGCATCCAAACATCACAGTTTACCAGAACTCTCTATGCCTGAGAACCCCCAGATCTGCACCTTTAGCTAATTTAAAGCTATTAACAAAACACGTGCCTAAACAAGTAAACCTTCAACCTGGTCTTAAAAACGGAGACTGTGTCTGAGTCCTGAACATTGAGTGTCTGTTCCATAATTGTGGGGCTTTGTAAGAGAAAGTTCTGCCCCTGCAGTAGTCTTCATTATTCAAGATATCATTAAACAGCCTGCACCTTTTGATCTAAGTGGTGGATCTATACTTTTACATCAATATACTTGTCTGAATGATATTTTTGGTTCTCATTGTATACAATAGCATTCAATACATTTTCACCAAAAAATTATAGAGAAGCAATTGTTTACTTCTTTTTATTAGGAGCCGTTTTAGACAAAAGTGGTGGTGTATAATCTTGAAATGTGAAAATGATTCCTCATGCTTCCTGAACCACTCTTTTATTTATTTGAGTCCCCATTTTATATCCGTGCCATCAGGGAAGAAAAAGTCCATCGATGTGATAACCTGCTCATTCAGTACATTCAGATCATCAACTGACTTCCTTTTATTGCCACATTAATGTTGCTGAGCCTTGACCTGACCAACAAGAGCAACAACGCCATGGAGTTTACATGCTGTGATCAAGGTTAAATTCACTCCATGAAAATATAAGCGTGTGTAACCTTTTTCTTTTGCCTGGGCAGTGTATAAAGGGTATTAGACTGCATTTTGTTTTCTAAACCTGTTAATGAGAACCATATTGCATCTTCAACACACGTTGGATCTCTGGTTGATTTTGATGCCTTTGGTTCACATTGCTTTTGAGTTTTCTAGAATAGAAACTCTAAATTATCATCATTACCAAATAAACAGAGGTTTAGCCTAGCGAATATAGACACAGGAAAGATCTACATTTAATTCCTGCTTAAATTTTAATATAATTCAAGTGATAACATTGCTTATGTTCTATTATATCTCTCTAGGACAGATGCACTGACACAGCCCAACTTAGCCCCAGTCAGAAAGAAGAGGTGGAGAGAAGAGTGGCTGCCCGCTTACGGGACTTATCTCTAGTCAACACTCTGACAGCTACAGACAGAGGCTTCACACTGTATTTCCAGGAACCCCAGACCTCCAGGACAACATGCAAATCCCAAAAAGTTGAGTCAGATCAAGCCCAGGCTTCAGAGATCCTTCAGGCTTCATCTGTTATAAAGGAGCTGAGGCACAGAAAGGCCATATTAGAGTGGGAATTGGAGCTGCTGAGACAGAACCAGCGAGATGAAATCCAGTCAAAGGTGAATAAACTGAAGGGTCTGGTGTTTATCCCGCCTCCAAAGAGATGATGTGTGTGTGCGTGTGAGATATATCTCTCTCTCTCTCTCTCTCTCTCTCTCTCTCACACACACACACATGGTTGTGTGATAGATATTTGTATGTATGTGCGTATATATATATATATATATATATGTATATACACACGTAAAATGCTGCAAAGCATTAGGCTGTACTTGGAACTAAATGCTTTCCAACTCTAGTCATGTAAAGTTGATATTTATTAAGAAACTAAGTAATTACAGAATTATGTAATTTTAGTGTCTTGTTCAATTCTTTTGATGAGTGAGGATAGTTTGTTGTTGTTTCTTTTGGCTTTTCTGTTGATATGCATTACAATGAAACTGTTAAATTACTTTAAGAAAAATAAAATCTCTTTTACCAATATGCTGTGCAAATGTTTTGTTTGTTACTACTTCAAGGCCATGTTTAATACGAGTGAAAAGAAAACTCAGTGTTAACGTTTTCTGCTTTTACCTCCGACCATAGTCAGGAAATGCAGGGGAGATTTATCTTCATCTTCTTCCGCTTGTTCCGGGGTCAGGCAGCAGCCTAATCAGTGAAGTCCTGATGTTCCTCTCCCCAGCCACTTCCTCCAGCTCTTCCGGGGGGACGCCAAGGCATTCCCAGCCCAGCCGAGAGACGTATATTTATTTATTTATTTATTTTCTACAGGGCCAAAGTTAATACAGCCATTAAAGGATCTGCACTTTTAAAACACTAGCCTCAGACACCTATCAGTAGGGATATCTTATCAGGTGCTTTGCTTTTTTTGCACATTGTATAAGATGCCTTTGTATGCAGTTGTGTTACAATTTCCCTTCACTGGAGCTAAGACATCCAGTGTGACAGTACCCCTGTGAACAAAAAGAGGTCCTTGGTTTTTCAAAGTTGTATTCAAACCTGCATAGTGCTTATCCTTCCTTACCTGAACACTGTCTGCACCCGAAACATCAACATTTTGTAGATGAAAAGTCAACTCCTCTGAACCATGCTCCAAAATCTAGTGGCAAGGACCTAAAAGAACAAAGATTATTCTGACATCTGGACTCTAGAATGGTATGTTAAAAATGCATATAGGTCTTTTGGTCAAGTGTCCACATACAGTGCCTTGCAGTATTCACTCCCCTTGGCTTTTTACCTATTTTGTTACATTACAACGTATACTTTAAATGTTTTTTAATCTGAATTTCATTCAGATGGATCTGCACTAAAAATAAAAACCTGAAAATTGGCATGTGCATATGTATTCACCCCCTTTGCTATGAAGCCACTCAAAAGTTCTGGTGCAACCAATTACCTTCAGAAGTAACATAATTAGTGAAATGAAGTCTACCTATATGCAATCTAAGTGTAACATGAAAACCTTTTCTGAAAGGCCCCAGAGTCTGCAACACCACTAAACACAGTGAAGACCAGGGAGCTCTCCAGACAAGTCAGGGGCAAAGTTGTTGAGAAGTACAAGTCAGGGTTGGGTAATTTAAAAAAAAAAAAATCCTAAATCTTTGATGATCCCCCGGAGCACCATCAAATCCATCATCTTCCAATCGAAAGAATATGGTACCACAACAAACCTGCCAAGTGAGGGTCGCCAACCAAAACTAACAGACCGGGCAATGAGGGCATTAATCGGAGAATCAGCACAGATACCAAAGGTAACCCTGAAGGAGCTGCAAAGTTCACCTTCCAGCAGGACAACGACCCAAAGCATACTGCTAAAGCAACACTCCAGTTTAAGGGGAAACATTTGGATGTGTTGGAATGGCCTAGTCAAAGCCCAGACTACAATCCAATTGAGAATCTGTGGTCAGACTTGAAGATTGCAGTTCACAAGTGGAAACCATCCAACATGAAGGAGCTGGAGCAGTGTTTCCTTGAGGAATAGGCAAAAATCACAATGCCAAGATGTGGCAAGTTAATAGAGACTTTTACGAAGCGACTTGCAGCTGTAGTTACCTCAAAAGGTGGCTCTACAAAGTACTGACTTTAGGGGGGTGGATAGTTATACATGCTGAAGTTTTCTGTTATTTTGTCCTATTTGTTGTTTGCATCACAATAAAATAAAATCACATCTTTCAATGTAGGCATGTTCTGTAAATGAAATAATGCAAACCTTCAAACAATCCATTTTAATTCCAGGTTTTGAGGCAACAAAACATGAAAAATGCCATGGGGGTTAAATACTTTTTCAAGGCACTATACTTTTCATAGAAAAATTTAGCTAAATGTAACCTCCTTTATTGCCAACAGTAAAAAACAAAAAACAAAAAAAGTTGAGAAAAGTGTTCTCCTGCTCAGAGTCTCGGTGGATCTGCAGGCTATTTCAGAATGATGAATGGGTGCCTGGGTTGCACGTCAACCTCAGAGCAAGAAGGTATTGGGTTGAAGCCCTGGGCCTCAGGCATTTCTCCCCTTCACTCTAGTGGCATTAAATGGTTCAGCAATTGACTGAGTGAGTGACTGGGATGCCAGTCCAATGCAGGAAAGACTTTACACACGCATTAAAAGCTTTGGAAAATGTATCCATGATATAAGGGTGGCCTGAAAAGTTTGTAGGCTGACCATGATGCAATGGTTGAATTTGACCAAATGTGGTTTATTTTTCAACATAGTCCCTCATGGTCTACACACTACTTCCATCAGTATTGCCGCTCTTGGATCCCTCTGGTACAGAAGCTCTCATCCTGATGGTGAGATGGATTACTATGAACTTTTTCAACTCTCATAAATTTAATGATTTTGGGAGATGTCAGGAAAGCTGATGCTGTGGAGAAAACCCAATCATACACAAACAAAACTCCACACAGAAAGTAATACAATCAGGGTTTTTTTTTTTTTTTTGCTGCAGCAAGATTTAGGTTATTTTACTTCCACTTGTCCAAAAGTTGTCCAAATTGCTCAAGATGTCAAATGAGGTGAATCTTCTTCCATGAGAAGAGAATGGCTATTTTGCTCTTTGTTCAAGATTTACTAATTAAAGACAAATAATTTGTTATAGGCCTTGCGATGGCCTGCCAAGCTGTCCACTGTGTACCTCGCCGTCGCCTGCCTCCCTGCAACCCTAATTAGGATTAAGTGGCTTAGAAAATAAATGAATGAATGAATAATTTGTTATAAATAAAACCATTTAAGGACTGTAAAGAGAATGGGGTCCTACAGTTAACTGGATCAAACAAACTGTCTTTTGTGATGGAGGAGTCCTTTCACAAACTAATAAAAAAACAATTAAAACAAGAGCTCTCAAAGCACAAACCCCTGCCAAGCCCTGCGATCCCTTATATGAACTAAAAATGTCAAAAATCGAAAATTTAGCACATCTGCCTCAAAGCAAGAAGGTCCTGTTCAAGTACCAGGATAGGCTCGGGCGTTTCTATCTGGGGTTTACATGTCCTACCTGCACAGGTTTCCTTCAGGTACTCTGGTGGTTTCCTCCCACATTTCAAAGATATGCACCTTAGGCTAACTGGCTGTTCCAATTTGCCACTATGTGTGAGTGTGAATGGTTGTGTGTGTGTTTGCTCTGTGATGGACTGGCAAGCTGTTCTGGGTGTACCCTGCCTTTGCTGAGAGTTGGCTGAGATAGGCTCCAGCCTCCCTGCACCCCTAGTAGGGTGAATCGGTTCGGCAAATCAATGACTAAATGATGACTCCCAATTTTAGTAGGTGTGCCATTTTCTTATGACTGTCAGGGGTGCTAAGATGTTAAACAATTCATCCTGAGGAGTCAACCAGAATGCTTGGTAATGGATGTAACCATGGTCCTGTGACCTCTGGATAACTTACTCCTAACCCACGCAGCAATTAATGTGCACTACGTTTTTACGCAATATTCTTTTTCTTGTTTTGTTTTTGTAAATATTACTGGGCTGTTACATTGATATCATGATTGGAAGGTCCTAATATGTTGTGCGCACATACCAGTGTTCATAGGACCACAGTTGTATCTATATGTGGTTTAAGTAGCTACCTGGTAACCAAGCAAGCTGAGTTAGCAGGCAAAGCAAATGAACAATAATCTCCCAATGTAGAAAAAGTTATGCATATGTACAGTGGTGCTTGAAAGTTTGTGAACGCTTTAGAATTTTTAATACAAATATGATCTAAAACATTATTGTATTTTGACAAAAGTCCTAAAAGTAGATAAAGAGAACTCAATTGAACAAAGGAGACAAAAAACAAAACACTTTTTACAGAAACATAGAACATTCAAAAGGATTCTTCAAAAGGAACTTTCAAGCATCACAGTTGAACTTCAATGTATACAGAAATTAATGAAACAAGAAATTAATTAAACTAATAAATTAAAATACTAAAACTAACAAAATAATTTAATACAAAATCTAATAAATCTGCTTTTAATTAAACTTCTTGTCTTATTTTTCTAACATCCCTTTAAACCCAGAAGATTTATCACTGCTGCAGTCTCATGATGCAGGGAGATACAGTAAAATCTCACCTGTGCGGAAACAATAAATGCATTCTAGCAGCTATTGACGACATAACAGAGAATTTACAGTCTTTATAGCCTCATTTGTGCTCGTTGATGCACTCAGTGGGTGACTTTAACAAGTCTTCTGTCAGTTACAGCCAGACCCTTGCATGCTTCTGTAATACTTAATTAACAGCTGTAGCCTTAGTCACACCACATTACTTACAACAGTGCATAAAAATACTTTATTGGTGTTTGTGGGTGCCTGTTCTTCCATAACACTTCTTTTTGTGTGTAGTCAAGCCGGTATGAATTGCTGTATAGCTCTGCTTACAGAATGCAGAGAAAGAAATAATGGTGTCCTGTCTAAAGAGATCATGGGATTATGATATACTCCCCCAATGTTGGTACTAGTATAACACTATACCCTAATCGTAACCCTACCTTGAAAATCATTTTAATCTTGCCCGTTTTTGCCACAATGTAGACAAAAAAATTATTATCCCTATTAACAGTCAGTAAAATGCATTAAAATTCTACATCATCTGCCACTATAAACCATGTAAAGATTACATTGCACTACATTGGTTGAGGTCTGCACTGTAAGTGCATTTCTAGTTAATGATGAAGTCTTAACACAAAGTAATTAAATAATAGTTTTTGTACTTGATAAAAATAATATGTTTTATTAAAGTACTCCTCATTTATTCCTGCTTAGTTCCTGCTCTGAGTGTGTGTGGATGGGTTAAATGCAAAGGCAATAATTTCCCTTGCGGGATTAATACAGTATAGCAAAATCAAAAAAGCAAAAAACATAAGTTATTCAACAGTATTCTAAAGTGTTACTCAAATGTTTTCGAATATAATCATTTTGAAAGATTAGTACCATGTGGGAATGTTTTCTGTGCTGTAATTAAGCTGCGGCCAACTCAACTCTAAACTCTGATGACTTCCCCATCTCAGGTCTCAGTTTGACATCTTTTGGCTTTATTTGATATGGTTGGTAATACAACTTATATATCTTTTCAGAAAAAAATTCCAAAGAGCATGGCTCTGAATAAAACAAGGGTAGTTCTGTTAGCGTGCTGATAAAAAAGAGAGTTTTATTACTTTGTTGTTACTAATTCTGGGGAGTTGGTTAATAAGCTCTTAATATTTGGGCTACTTGATTGCCACTGTGATCTTCTAACTCTTGTACATGAATCATTGAATCCATTGTTTCCTTCTGTGTTCAAAAACAGCTCTAGTTGGACTAATTTCATGGTTGTTTTTCATTCTTAAAGGTTCTCATTCCCTCAGCAGGTACAGTGGTGCTGGAAAGTTTGTGAACCCTTAAGAATTTTATAGTCTTTTTAGTTTTATGAGTCCTAAAAGTAGATAAAAAGAACCCAGTTAAATAAATGAGACAAAAATATTTTACCTGGTCATTTATTTATTGAGGAAAATGACATGATCACCGAATCTGATGTACGGGTTCTCCTCGAGGGCAAATAGGGTGGGATTGTATAAAGGTCACCTTGACCTTGTTTCAAAGTCACAAGGTCACTTTTTACTGTATATATTGGACTTGTTAAATAGTCCTGCCAGTGAGAGTGTCTGGACCCCTGTCGTCTATTCTTGTTTCTCTTTTAATGCTATGCCTTCTTCTGTTTCTTAACATTTGATCTCAGACTTTTTTAACTCAGCTGTGAAGTTATCACACATGCTGTAGATCGCTCCTCTTGTCACATGGTCTGGAACCAAAACAAAATGTAAAACAGGTGAAAAAGAGGTACTAGGCCATGAGCTGGGGTGGTTTCAAAAGGAAATCTTTGTATTTAGCCAAAATACCCTGATAATGGAGAATATATCATATAGGCTATTCACTAGTGAACGGGCCCCATTAATGTTTCAAGTCATGTGCCTTTATGTCAAAATGAATTATGCACCAAAGCAAATATGAAGATAAGATGCATTGCATATAATTGTTTTTCTTCAAAGAAAATGAAATGTCCAATCTGAACCCATAGTTATAGATTAGTGTTTAATGCAATGTTAATTATTCTGCTTTTAAAAGAGCATTAATACAATCAGTGACGACTGATGCCAATTTTTTGGGAGGGCACAGTGAATAATACATCATAACCACATAATTTAAAAGTTATTACATTGGAATCAAAACTGCATTTCTTCTGAAAAAAAACACTGACACAGTTAACAGTGGTACTCACTTTGATTCAAAACAAAAAACTCACACTGTGAAGTCAAGTGATACCAATATCAGGGCATGTCACCTGGTGTAATCCAGTGTCACAACTGATTACTTGACATTGCTGATAGGCTGCATGAAGCTACATGGATCAGCCATAACATTAGCACAACATGATTGGTCTGTGGCTATTCAGCACTGTGCTCTGTCTCCTGTAAATGTTTCAGACGTTTGTTGGTTTGTTGTTACGTGGGATCAGACTAGTCATATTTGCCGCACACATCAGCGAGCCTTGGGCACCCGTGACACTTTTGCCAGTTCACTGGTTATTCTTCCTTGGACCACCTTTGGTAGGTACCTACCTTGGTGTACCAGAAACATTCCTTGAGACCTGCTGTTATAGAGATGAATTGACCCGGTTGTTTAGCCATCACAGTGTGGCCTCATGTGAAGTGAATAACATTGATAAAAATATACTAAATAGGAATAGAACAATCTGATTGGCTTATTTTCCCAGGATTATAAGACATTATTCTAAGAGGATAATATATATATATATATATATATATATAAATATAATAATGCATAAATCTATATTTAAATGTAAACCATAAAACCATAAATATTCTGTTTTGGTTTGCTTTTCATTATCTTACTAAACCTCTACAAAGAGTTTTAAAAAATGCCATTACGCAGCTTTTAGGCTCTGCATCTGCCTGTGCTGAGAGCTTACCTGCATCATGGTAAAAAAAAAATTTAATTAAAAATAAATCATAAAAATCTTGTCTTATTGTACTTATTTGGCTTAGGCATCTATATAATAAACAATTAAGCAATTATGCACCTCGGGTTCGGTCAGACCTCGCCTGTAGTGAACAATTGTTAATTATCTTTTTACAGTAGCACCTGCCAAGGCATGAGATGTTCATTCATTCATTTTCTGAACTGTTTAACCCTAATTAGGGTCACAGAGAGACTAGCACCCATCTCAGCCGACTCTGTGCGAGGGCAGAGTACACCCTGAACAGCTTGCCAGGCCATCACAGGGCTTCGTAGGATGTATTAGTGAGAAAGTATATAGTCAGTTTTTAAAGTTGATGTGTTACAAGCAGTTAAATTAAGCAAGTGCAAGCATCTCAGTGTCTCAGAGCCACATTGAGTCAGAACACTGTGCATTTCACAGTGCTTCCCAGCTGCTAGTGTTGTGGCTGATTTGTGTACAGAACTGACTTCATTACAGTACATCCACTGCTTTGCTTCATTATCATTCTGATCATGTACAACCACTACTTCTGCTGTTTCACCCAGTTAAAACAAAGTATAGCTAATCCTATTTAAACATTTGTTAATCACAGATAAAATTATGTGGATGCCTGAAATTAAACTAATATATAGTGATTATCTTTGAAAGATGGGTGGTGCTTAGCCCTGGTTGTCCACTGATACAAGAGTACATATGAATACAGTTCATATTCATATACAAATGTACAGTAAAGTACATATTGTACAGTGGGGACAGTGGTGGCTCGGTTAAGGTGCTGGCTTACTGATCTGAAGATCGGGGGTTCAAGCCCCACTATCATCAGGCTCTCACTGCTGTCCCCCAGTTCAGCTAACTGGGTTATCAAAGGCCAGCCATGTCACTCACTGTCTGTGGTGAGAGGCATTTAAAACAACCATTGCTGTGCGTTTGTTAAGATTACGTCATTGGACAGCATGTTACTGCCTTAAGAAGTGTTCAAAATTGTTCTTGTCCTGAATATAACTAAAAAATTGTTGGCGGGACGTAAAGTAATTATTCACTTACTCACATACTGTACAGTAGTGTATATATTTTGATATTCAGACATATATTTATACTATACATATACATACATATTCAGACAATATATATTTTAAAATTCATGAATATTCATTAATTCATTCATTCATTCATTCGTATGCTGAATTACTTATTTCTATTATAGTCGCACCCACACTCACACCTAGGGGCAATTTGGAACAGCCAATTAGCCTAATGTAGATGTAATTGTACTGTGGGTGGAAACCCTTGCAAGCACAGGGAGAATATTTTATATATTCATATTCATACTCTTATACACATATAGACACATGTACATTTTGCGGATAAAAGCTTTTCTTGACTCTGTTATTTATTGTCCTGTACCTTTTTCCAGAGAGGAGAGGGGAGAAAAGGCGGTGTCTAGGGTGTGTGGTGTCCCTGATAATTCCACTTGCTCTGTTAAGTCTGCCAGTGTAAATGCCACTGAGGAGGGGTAGTGTAGTTCCAATTACATCCTGCTGCAGGGTTTTCCTGTCCTCTGCAGTACAGCTGTTGAACCACACTGTACAGCAGTAGGTCAGGAGGCTTTCGATGGCGGAGCGATAAAAGTTTGTTCGTAGGGGTTAAGGTAGGCGGGCTTGTCAGAACTTTCTGAGGAAGTACATCCTTTATTGTGCCCAGTGGTTAAAGTAGGATTTGACAGGTGGGGGGCTCCTAAAATTCGGTGTTGCAGTGCAGTAGGGAAAATGACGCAAATGATGGCAAAAAACTGTATTGGCTTTATTTTGGCTCATTCACTGAATTTTCGTGTGCACATGATTAGGAATTGGGCATAACAATTAAGTGAAAAGCAGTCATGAATTTGACTAAAAAGTTGCAGAATGATGGGACGTATGACAGTGATGATATTTTACATTATTTTTTATTTCCTAAAACAGTAAATCAAAACCATTACATAATTAACAAGAGCAAATCCCCCTGGCAGCCCCACGCAAGCCCCAAAAGACACATCTAGACCATCCCACACCCCAAATTAGAACTCTGTAGGTGCTATAGTTTCAGAGATATTCACATTTTATTTTGTGATGTTGCGCTAATTAGTGAAAAATTCATTAGCGCCTACCTCACTAATTAAGAGGCCATTTGCAAAATGGGTCCCAATCATTCCTGAAAGTTTCATGAAAATCGGAGTCATGGCAGCTGATTCTTTGTTGAAATGACATGGAATGACCCATACACAAGGAGAAAATATATCTCAAAATAACACAACCTAAACAGGATGTGACAATGCAGCAATCTAAATCATCCTCAAATCACACTCTGAAAAACTTTTCTGAAAAGAAATCAATGCTCAATCTGTGTCTGAGAAAATCTGTTGTTGGAGAAGTGCTATGTATTAAAGGCACAGGTTTAAGGTAAAAAATGCTCCCATATACATTTGGCTGATCTATCTTTTTCAGACCAATCCTTACCCTTGAAAATAATCAGTGACCCTTCATTTGTGCCCTTTCTTTACTTCATCCTCCTCCAACTTTAACAACAAAATTATCAGATATTAACATTTACAAAAAAATTTTATCAAACAGCTAAATAAATATTCACGAACATAACAATCTTGCCAGTAACAGCCATAGGTAGCCTATGTAGACAGCTTCTACCTTTATGTCTACCCTTAACGTTTATCCACTCGTACATAATCTAAAGCAGCTAGCTTCACTGGATAAATAATTTATCCAACATAACAGTATAGAAAATAACTATTATTTTGTATGTATATGATTGAATATTTTAAATGTTCCAATTTTTTCTTCAAATAATGAGACCTGAGACACTGAGATAGATAATGCTGATGGACAACCGTGATTACTTAATTCCTGATGATGTCCTTAGTCCTCTTCGTCCTCTAAACTGTCTACAGAGATGGAGCCACTGAGAATAAATAACATGCCCTCTATGCTTACTTGTAATTGAATTCAGGCTGGATTCACAAACTAAAAAGCCCTTATAGACCCTCCAGCCTTGACGGAAGCTTCTGGGTCTGTGACTCTATTGTGCTCAATCTCTTTTTCCACCTAACCAAAAGAAATAAACAAAAATACACAAATACAGGAAATATACTGTCATACAATGAAAAAAAACAAACAAGAAAATGCAATGTGCTATTTTTCATCTTGTCCTTTATGGGACTCTTGAATGGAGAGCCTGGAAAGGGTCACAAAGCAACTTAACAAGGCATTTCATTCTATGGGATAACAGAAATAAATAACAGAAAACAACAAAAATTGTTAAGGAGCAGTTTAAAATTGTAAATCGTTAGAAATTACCATATTCTGTCTTGATAAAAGTTCATACGGGCCTGTTCTTTGAATCCTGGATTACTTTTGTATCCAAAGGTGGAAAGTAAGGAATTCTAACAATGTAGATGCTGTATTTAGTTTGGAGTTTAATTTGTTTGCGTTTCTCTCTCTAACCCTGGTTTTACTCTGGGGCACAATGTCTGCCATCTCTGCTATTAAAAAAGCGTGGAGCTCCTTGATTTCTGAGCATTCTTGGAGCATGATTTGGATATAAAAATTAGGCAGGTTGCTAAGGAATTAGGATAAGGAATTGTGTTTCTAAGTTCATCAAGATCCCCTATGATGGCACATCCAGGACTGTTAAGCTCTACTGCGCTCTACTACAATTACCACATTCTATCATTTGCGACGTCACATCATAATACATCGTAATAATCACAACAAAATTTTTGACAGTCAACAACTTTGCCCCGATCAACGTGATCATTACAAATCCACCAAGTTCCCTTAAGATCATTATTATTCAATCCATACACACACACACTCATGATTTTCTCAAATCATAGAGATCTCAGACATCATAACCCAGTGTAAACCCAGGATAAGGTCTAACTTTTATTCAGTATATAATAAAAAATAAACTAATAGATATATTTACTTAAACTCATTGAAGCAGATGCTTAAGCAGCAGATCCTCTTATACTCTGAGACACATTTGACTTTACATCCTCAAATGCAATAGTATTTTCCCATTAAACAGTATTGGCACTGTGGTTCAGTCTCCAACATTCAGATTAAAGACTACTCCCTTTTTTCACTCAAGTATTTTAGGATGTGGATGAGACAGACAGGGGCAGCATTGAGTTTAACACTTCTGCCTCACAACAAGTTTCTGTGTGGAGTTTGCATGTTCTCCCAGTGCATGTGGGTTTCCTCTGGGTGCTCCAGTTTCCTCCCACAGACTACAGCCATGCAAATTAGGCTAATTGGATATTTTTGATTGCCCCTAGGTGTGTGTATGAAATGTAGTGGGAATGTTGGCCCTATGATGCTCTGGAGACCTGTTCAGGGTGTAACCTGCCCTTGCCTGGTGTCGGCTGAGATAGGCTCCAGCCTCCCTGTGATCCTAGCAGTGGTTTGGCAAATGAGTGAGTGTAACTTCACAAAGGTTGTTGATACAGAAGCATTTGTCACAATCTGGTTTTTTTTAAAAAAAAAAAAAGAACTCTGCAGTTTATCAGTTGCTTTTCGTTATTGGTTCATCTTTGTCCCTGACTGCAGAGATAATCAGCCTGTCTAAATCGAATTGCTCATGTAGCCTCCAGTGCTTTTCCAGATTGCACTGATAGAGTTTAGCCGAGAGTGCATTAGAGACATCTGCATTGTGTTCAAGGCCTCAGTTTCTCTTTGTGCCCGCACCACACACCATTCCCAACCTAATCTTTTCACTACCTTGACCTACCCTCATTTTAACTTCTCTCTATGACAAATTATGTTTCTATGTCAATGGTCCAAGGAAAGACCAAGAGTGGCCCCACAAAGGCAGAGTGAGGACTGTTTACTGGGAGCTATGAACATTCTGGTGAAGCATGACGAAATCAATCCATCTCTTTTTCATATTTATTTTGGGGCGGCTTAAAAAGAATGAAAGTCAATCTGAGTGTTGGCTGACACGAATGTGAAAAACATGAGGCAAACAAGCGCTTAGTAATTCCCAGGTTCAGGACACAAGAGACTGGGAGGCAGATGGATAGTTTACTCAGTTTATTCACTAAATATATGATGTATAATTCTCTTAATCTCTCTCACACCTGAACCATAAGAACACTTATGTGCGGATGCTGTTTATTGACTACAGCTCGGCGTTCAACACCAAAATTCCATCCAGGCTTGTAATAAGGCTCCGGGATTTACGCATCTGTGTCTCCTTATGCAATTCTTCTTTCTTCGGTGCTTGAGGAAGTTTGGCATGGACTCCAGAATACTCACCAACTTTTACTGATGCACCATCAAGAATAATCTGTCTGGCTGTATCACTAGCTGCTACGGCAGTTGTAATTCTCTGGACCGCAAAGCTCTACAGAGGGTGGTCGTTACCAGGTCTAAACTGCCAGCCATCCAGGACCGCTACACACAGCACTGTAGGAGGAAGGCCCAGTGGATCCTCTCTGATCCACCCCAGCAACACACTCTTCACGCTCCTGCTGTTGGGGAGATGGTACACGAGCATCCAGACTCATACCAGCAAATTCTGGGACAGTTTCTACCCACAAGCCATTAGGCTACTGAACTACTGAAACAGAACAATCTGCACACTTTTTGCACATTCATTGCACACACTGTACATGCACACACCACTACCTCTGCACTACAACCACTTTAGTATTTTTCTGTTAGCATTCTATATTTATCCTACTGTGTACATACCGTGTTTCCCCGATAATAAGACACATTCTTATTTTTTTTTCCGGTTCAAAAAACACCATAGTGCTTATTTTCGGGGTAGGTTTTATTTTATTTAACATTAACAGCGATTTCAATAAACAGGTAAGTGATTCCTCCACAACTGCTTTCTTGTACTCAGCGGTGTAGCTCTTCCTTTTTGCTCTCATGTCTGGGGTCAAAACAGA
>JAOUQZ010047435.1:0-23349 GCA_028564935.1 Neosilurus hyrtlii | reverse complement strand
GAGCAGCGTTCTGTGTAGAGAGCAGCGTTCTGTGTAGAGAGCAGCGTTCTGTGTAGAGAGCAGCGTTCTGTGTAGAGAGCAGCGTTCTGTGTAGAGTTTTTTATTCTGTCTCTCTTTATCACCCTCTCTTCCTTCTTTCTGTCTCTCCCCCACCCTTCCTTCCTCTCTGTCTCTCTGTTCCCCTCTCTTTTCTGTCTTCTTTCAGTTTTTCTATTTCCTCCTCTCTCTTCCTCCTTCTTTTCCTCTTTTCTCCCCCCTCTCTCTTCCTTCTTCTCTTTCTGTCTCTCTTCCCCCTCTCTCTTCCTTCTTCTCTTTCTGTTTCTCTCTTCCCCCCTCTTCTTTCTTCTCTTTCTGTCTCACTCTCTCTCCCGTTTTTCTCCCTTTCTCATTTGTCTTTTTCTCTCCATCCTCTGCTCCGTCTTTCTCTCTCCCTTTCTCTTTTTCTTTGTCCTCTCTCCCCATCCCCCTTTCTTCCGCTTCCTTTCTTTTTTTTTATCCATCTCTCTAACACTCTGGTTTTTTTTTTGTTTTTGTTTTTCTACCTCACCTTAGTGTGGTGGCTTTCAGAAAGTCCAACAAGATTGGTTTCTTCATCAAAGTGATCCCTCAGTGCGAGGACGGTGACGTCTCAGTGTCCTTCAAGATGCGTCACGACTTCCGCAACCTGGCAGCTCCCATCAGGCCTAGCGAGGAAGGAGAAACTGCCGTTGAGCTCATCTGGCTCACACACCATGTAGAGCTCAGCCTGGGGCCACTTGCAGCCTAAACACACACACACACACATAGACCTACACACTCCTACACACATGCAGACCAGGTTAACACACATCTCAATCAATGTCTTACTGATTTATAAAACCTACACACACTAACTGTCATATATCTTTATGTATACACACACACTCCTCATATCCTCCTGCATGCCGTCACTGACCCGCAGAGCTTTAACTCTGTTTAGCTCCTCCTCCTCTGTCACAGCCTCCAGTGCTCTCGTGTTCATGTCCTCTCTCTCCAGCTCTCTCTCTGATGTTCTGTAGGCGGAGCGGCGCTTTTAATTCCGAGCACTCTGCTGAGTAACGTGGTCATTGGTGGTCAATAATAAACCGTATTCATTCACACTGTGGACAAGTAGAGCATAAAAACCAGTGCAGGATTTCCGTGTATTAGTTCTCGGCTACATCGTGATGGCTGACGTGACACATGTACTGATGTGAGTATTCTGTAGCACTGAGAACTTTACTAATAAAAGTCTGATATTCAAAGAAATAAAAATAATTGTTTTATTACGAATGCACATCATAATCCCACTTTATTAGGAACTCCCATACACCTGCTAATTATTAGGTGGGAAACCCGGGCATTTCTCTCCCCAGTGACACTCTCTACCTCCTCCTGGGGGATCCCAAGGTGTTTCCAGGCCAGATATGATATAAAATCTCTCTAAGGCATTCTGGGTCTCCTCCCTGTTGAATCCCTAGGATACGTCTATAAGGGGAGGCGACTAGGAGGCATTCTAATCAGATGCCCGAACCACCTCAACTGACTCATTTTTACCTAAAGCTGAGCCCAGCTGCCCTCCAAAGGAAACTCACTTCAGCTGCTTGTATTCACAGTCTCGTTCTTTATTTTAGCAAATAGATATACGAAAGCTCATGGTAAAATCCGAACGTTTCAGAAACGTGCACCTAAGCATCTTGTTTCTGGTTGTTATCCTTATAAAACCTGTGTGTGTAGTTGTAGAGTACAGGAAACGGCAGTGACGAGCTGCTGTTGGAGGAATCATTAAACTCATGTTCGTTGTTTCCTTGCGGTTAACTGTTTGGCGGCATCCTTCAATCAACAATTCAGTTTCTTTTTTGGTAGTTGCATAAATCACGTCACATAAAGAGCTCGGTATAATTACGTACCCGCCCACTTTGCGTGGCTTGAGAAAATTTAGCCCGTCATTGCTCATTTCATTGACTTTCATTGACCTTATATGGTCGCTTGTTGCTCATCGCATCCTATGTGCCCTTTATTTATTATAGCCTTCATATCCACTCGTGTCATTTTTAACTCGGAACTCAACAAGGTAGTTTTGGGAACGGCGTCACCATAAAAGGGATTTATACTGTAGTGATGTTTAGGTGGTATGTGTCAAAATAACATCGTAACATATACCTCTCAGGATCCGTGTTTTCCCAGAAGAACATAATGGTCCAGTTCTGATGCACTGAAGGCACTTTCAGCAGTGGTCAGGGGTCAGAATGAACACTAACCAGGCTACACAGCCTCGGTTACTTCAAGCTGCAGTGCACAGTGTCTTCGGAGTCGTTTCTGTCATAGCCAGCATTCACCTCAGCTGTTTGTGCTACAGTAGCTCTTCTGTGGGATCCGATCAGACGGACTAGCCTTTGCTCTCCACATACGTTAATGATCCTTGAGCACCCATCACCCTGTTGCTGGTTCACCAGTTGTCTTTTCTTGGACCATATTCAGTAGATACTTACCACTGCATACCAGAAACACCCCACAAGGCCTGCTATTTTGGGGCTAAATACTCATTTACTTTCACTCATGTGCTGCTTAATTCTATTATGGTGGCGGGGAGGCTGGAGTCTATATCCGTCGACACTGGGCGAAGGTACCGACGGGTTTTTAGGGTACACCCAAAAAAGCTTGACAGACCATCGCATGGCCGAAACACACAACCGTTCACACTTACACCTAGCGGCGATTTAAAACTGCCAATAAGCCTAATATGTACATTTTTGGAAGGAAGGAAGGCAGGCTTGGAGCTAAATACACACAATGTGAGGCTTAGCAAAGTCACTCATGTCCTTGAGGTTTTTGCTCATTTTTCTGTTTTTACTGTTGAACATATCCCACTGCTGTCAGTTAGCACTATGATTAGGTAAACAATGTGTGTCTGGATATTGTATGCTGGACATACCGGCAAAGTGTTGGGAAAATATTGGTAATATATTTTATTAACATTATTAGAATCGAGGGATGGTACGATGGCGTAGTGGTTAGCACGTCCGTCTCACAGCAAGAAGGCCTCGGTTCGACCCCCGGGCTGGGGATGTTTGTGTGGAGTTTGCGTGTTCTCCCTTTGTTTGCGTGGGTTTCCTCCGGGTACTCTGGTTTTCTCCCACCGTCCAAAAACATGCGCAGTAGGCTAATTGGCTGTTTCAGATTACCCCTAGGTGTGAGTGTGAATGGTTATGTGTGTGTTGGCCTGTGATGGCCTGACGAGCTGTTCAGGGTGTACCCTGCCTTCACCCAGAGTCAGCTGAGATGGGCGCCACCCTCCCCGCGACCCTAATTAGGATTAAGCAGCTTAGAAAATTAATGAATGATGAATGAAGGACTGTTCAAACCTTCACAATCTATTTTAACAAGATAGTTTGTGTAATACACGCTGCCACTAGGTGGTGCTATTACTCCACATTATTAAAAATCTGCATAAAAATATGCTGCTCTGTGTTGGATTTGTAAAAATACTCAAATGAATCCTCATATCAAAGGCCATGTCCGTTAGAGAACCTTCTCTTTATTGTCTGTAAAAATAAAAAAGTAGAAGGAGGTGGTTCAGGCAGGAGATGTGCATTAAAGCTGCTCTTTTACTGTATGTGTACAAATTTGATTTTATGAGATACCATGATGGACATTTTAGGGGAGATGGTAAAAAATTCTAATTAAAAAAAAAAAAAAAAAAATACTGGCACTGCTCCTTCTCAGGAGGACAATAAGGTCTTTGTTAGCCCTATAATAATAATAATAATAATAATTAAACACAGTGGTTAGCACGTTCGCCTCACAGCAAGAAGGTCCTGGGTTTGATTCCCGGGCTCTGGCTGTTTCTTTGTGTGCTTGTGTGGGTTTCCTCTGGGTACTCCGGTTTCTTCCTACAGTCCAAAAACATGCACAGTAGGCTGATTGGCTGTTTCAAATCCCCACCAAGGTGTGAGAGTGAGTGTGAATGGTTGTATGTGTGTTGCCCCTGCAATGGCCTGGCGAGCTGTTTAGGGTGTACCCTGCCTTCGCACAGAGTCGGCTGAGATGGACTCCGGCCTTCCTGTGACACTAATTAGGATTAAGCGGCTTAGAAAATGCCATTATTCAATTATTAATGATGAAAAAATCACAAGAAGGTCCTGAATTTGATTCCTGGACTCGGGGGTTTCTGTGTGGCGTGTGCATGCTCTCCCCATGCCTGTGTGGGTTTCCTCCGGGTACTCTGGTTTCCTTCCACAGAACGAAGACATGCACATTAGGCTAATCGGCTGTTCCAAATTGCCCCTAGGTGTGGGTGTGAATGGTTATGTGTGTATGTTGGCCCTGCAATGGTCTGGTGAGCTGTTCAGAGTATACTTATTCACCCAGTGTTGGCTAAGATAAGCTCCAGCCTTCCTGTGGCCCTAGTAGTAGGATTAAGCAGTTCAGCAAATGAGCGAATGATGAGTGAGTCATTTTGGCTATTACAAAGATGGAGAAAGAAAATCAAGGGAAAAATGAAGAAGGGGAATGCAGTACAAAAGCAGTGTTTCACAAAGTTAAAAACAAAACGCTAATGGCAAAACAGGAAACAAAAAAAAAAGAAAAGTAAAAGAATGAAGGGAGAGAAACGGTACAATGGGGAGGAAAATTTTAGGGAGTAAAAGATAAAGATCTCCAGCGTCAGTGATTTGTAAGAGTCAGATGTAATCCTGTAAATTTAAACCTGTTTACATGTCTCTGAACTCTAAACCATGATTTTTAAATAGTTCTGTCCTCTTGTGCGCTGATTCTGTTTGTATAGTTTAGTATTTGGATGAAAGAAATATACAGTCATATGAAAACGTTTGGTTTACTTTCAACAAAAAAGATTACAGTGGTATGTCTGTCATTCCCTAGGAACATCTGAGTACTGGGGTGTTTTCCGAACAAAGATTTTCCATGAAGCAGAATTTAGTTGTATGAAATTAAATCAAATGTGAAAAACTGGCTGGTGTATCCTTGTAATTTTGCTAATTTGAGTGCATGTAACTGCTTAATACTGATTACTTGCAACACCAAATTGATTAGCTCGTTAAGCCTTGAACTTCATACACCAATGTGTCTGATCATGAGAAAAGTTATTTAAGGTGGCCAATTGCAAGGTGTGCTTCTCTTTTACTCTCCTCTGAAGAGTGACAGCATGGGATTCTCAAAGAAACTCAAAAAGATCTGAAATCCATGATTGTTCCGTATCATGGTTTTAGGGGAAGGCAACAAAAATCTGTCTCAGAGGTTCAAACTGTAAGAAATGGAATCAAGAAACGGAAGGCCACAGGCACAGTTGCTGTTAAACCCAGGTCTGGCAGGCCAAGAAAAATACAGGATCGGGATATGCGGAGGATTGTAAGAATGGTTACAAGAAGCCCTTTCTGCACCCAAGCCACAAACATAGTCACTTGTTGGATGCAAAATTTAGATGAGCCAGATTCATTTTGGAACAAAGTACTTTGGGCTGATGAGACAAAAAATGAGTTATCTGGTCATAACAAAAAGCGTGTTGCATGGCGGAAGAAGAACACCGCATTCCAAGAACAACACCTGCTACCTTCTGTCAAATTTGGTGGGGGTTCCATCATGCTGTGGGGCTGTGTGGTTAGTTCAGGGACTGGGGCCCTTGTTAACGTCGGGGGTTGGAAGAATTCAACCCAGTATCAACAAATTTTTCAGGATAATGATCAAGCATCAGTCACAGAGTTGAAGTTACGTAGGGGTTGGAATATCCAGCAAGACAATGACCTAAAACACAGTTCGAAGTCTACAAAGGCATTCATGCAGAGGGAGAAGTACAACGTTCTGGAATGGCCGTCACAGCTCCCTGACTTGAATATCAATGAAAATCTATGATGTGAAACAGGCTGTTCATGCTCGGCAGCCATCAAGTTATCCGAACAGGAGAAATTTTGTATGGAAGAATGGTCAAAAATACCTCTGTCCAGAATCCAGACAATCATCAAAGGCTATAGGAGGCGTCTAGGGGCGGTTATATTTGCAAAAATAGGCTCAACTAATTATTGATGTAATACCTCTGTTGGGGTGCGCACCTGTGTAATTTTGCAATGATGCATATTGCATATTTTCTGGTAATCTAATTAACTTAATGTCACGGGTGAAATACTACTGGTTCCATAAGGCATGACACATATTAAAAGGAAGTTGCTACTTTGGAAGCTCAGCCAATGATAAACAAGAATCCAAAAAATTAAGGGGGGGGCTCTCAAACGTTTTCATATGACTGTATATATAGTAAAATGCTGTCAGTGATACATTTATGGCATTTGGCAGACACCCTTATCCAGAGTAACTTACATTTATCTATATATTTATATATATATATATATATATTTATATACACAACTGAGCAATTGTGGTGTAAGGGCCTTGCTCAAGGGCCCAAACAGTGGCACCTTGGTGGTACTGAGGCTTGAGCCCCTGACCTTTAGATCAGTAATCCAGAGCCTTTACCACTGAGCCACCACTGAAAAACCCCTCAGCTGGCACGCAGTTCTTAAGAAATAGCTCAGACAAAACGGTCATTGTGAAAAGGTCGAAGGTCAAACGGAGAAACTGACAATCCTATGCAGACCTACACACCAAAGTAGCATTTTGCATTTTGAATGTTCATACTGAACAGTGCATACTGAGCAGCTCCCACTAAACAGCAAGAAGCACAGAGCGTTTCTGTGTGGAGTTTGCATGTTCTCTCCGTGCCAGCATGGGTTTTCCTCTGAGTACTTTGGTTTCCTCCCACAGTCCATGGGAGCACATTAGGATAATTCATTCATTCAATCATTTTCTTAATCCTAATTAGGGTGGCGTGGAGGCTGGTGCCCATCTCAGCCGACTCTGGGCAAAGGCGGGGCACACCCTGGACAGCCTACTGTGCATGGGGTTTTTTTGACTGTGGGAGGTAACCAGAGGAAACCCACACAAGCACTGGGAGAACATGCAAAGTCCACACAGAAATGCTGAAGCCCGGGAATCAAACCCGGGACCTTCTTGCTTTGAGGCGGACGTGCCAACCACTGGGCCCCCGTGTCGCATTAGGATAGCTGACTGTTCCAGATTGTCCCTAGGTATGAATATGAGTGTGGATATCCCTGTGATGGACTGGTGTGTCGTTCAGGGTGTACGCCGCCTTCGTCCAGAGTCGGCTGAGATACAGTAGGCTCCAGCCTACCCGCGACCGTATTGGGATAAAGTGTTTTTTGCAAATAAATAAACGAATACTTTTCAAACTAGGATTCATCCGGTTTCAACAGAAACCGCCACAATATACACCATCTTTATAAAGCATCGACATTCATCCCTGGAAGGAGGACGGAACACACTCGAATGTAGGTACGTACATGATTATTTATATATCTTTAATGCCTTGCCAAGCCGGGATTAGTATCAGTCGGTTTAGGAGAAAGGAAAACATTTTAGTGTTCGACTCTGAGATACAGCTGTATGAAACACTGCACACTAATTAAGAAGTATATGTGAAAAGAGACGTGTGTGTGTGTTTGTGTGTGTGTGTGTGTGTGTGTGTGTGTGTGTGTGTGTGTGTGTGTGTGGAGATGAAGTTGTTTGGAGCTCTTAATAAGCCTGACGTAAGAAGGATCCTGTGAACCTGATTTTTCAAGGCCTGAGACTGCAGCCGGTTGCCAGGTCCTGGAGTTTGGTGTGTGGATAGAGAGCTGTTTCCGTTTCCATACGTGACTAAGCGGAGAAAATAAGAGGCTTTCGATGTGGAATCGTTCTACATTTAGTTTCAGTGTGGTAGTGTATCAGGCCCAGCTGCGCGGTGCTTTTCTGATCATGGCTGAATCCACTGTGATGACTCAACCCTCATTTTTTCACTCTGTTTCTCAACCACTCTTAAGTTCACACAGTGGTTAAGAGCAAGTGTATGTACACGGGAAGTAATCAGTGAAATGATTATAATAAGGATGCAGCGGGCTCGCCAGGATCTTCTGCTAGTCAAGAATGAATGAACGGCAAATCTCTTGCTAGGCCTGGGGAGGTGGAGGGGGAGGTGGAGGAAGAGGGGAGAGGTGCTGTTTATAACTAAAAATAACTTCCCATTCTTTATAAAGTGTGACTGGTGTTATGGTTAGCACGACTGCCTCACAGCAAGAAGGTTCTGAGTTCGAGTCCCAGGCTCGGTTAGGGCGTGTCTGTGTGGAGTTTGCATGTTCTCGCCGTGCTTGCTTGGGTTTCCTCCCAGAGTCCACTGCACTTTAGTTTAATTGGCTGTTCCAAATTCACCCTAGGTGTGAATGTATGTGTTTGCCCTGTAATGGTCTGGCGAACTGGTCAGGGTCAGCAGAGATAGGCTCCAGCCTCCACGCGACCCTAGTAGGATAAAGCGGTTTGGCAAATTTAATGAGTGATATGAAAGCGAGATGAAATCAAATGTTTTTCCTTATTTAAAAAATAATGGGTCATGAAATGCAGTCTGATGTGGCATTGTGGCATATTGATTAGCACAGCTGCCTCTCTGCAAGAAGGTCCTAGGTTCGAATCCCCATACTCTCGGCAAATGTGTTTCTGTGTGCAGTTTGCATGTTCTCCCCATGTTTGTGGGTTTCCTTGAGGTATACTGGTTTCCTTCCACAATCCAAAGACATGCAAATTAGGCAAATTGGCTGGTTCAAATTGCCCCTAGGTGTGACTGTGAACGGAGTGTGTGTTGTACCTACAGTGGACTTGCATAATGTTCATGGTGTACCCCATTTTCGCCCCGGAGTCGGCTGAGGAAAGCTCCAGCATTCCTGCGACCCTAATAGGATTAATCACTTTGAAAAATGAGTGAATGAATAAAAGAATTCGAGCGTATATAATTCTCAGTGCGTCTGAAATGCTAATCATTGTAGTAAAGATTGTTTTTTCTAATCACCTCTGAACACGATGTCCAATCTCAACGCTTCTGGATGTGTTTCTAAAGAAATCTTGCCAGATCATTCATTCGTTCATTTTCTAAGCTACTTAATCCTAAGTAGGGTCACTGACACCCATCTCCGCTGACTCTGGGAGAGGGCGAGGTACACTTTGGACAGCTTGCCAGGCCAACACACATACAACCATTCACACTCACACTCATCTTAGGGTGATTTGGGAAAGCCAGTCAGCCTTCTGTGCATGTTTTTGGACTATGGGAGGAAACCGGAGTACCCCACACAAGAACAGGGAGGTCATGTAAATTCCACACTGAAACACTCCGATCTCAGGAATCAAACCCAGGCCTTCTGGCTGTGAGGCGGGACGTGCTGACCATTGCGCCACCGTGCCGGCCTCCTCCAGATCATGTTTCATTTTTTCCTCACACATTGTTGACATGTATCGTGCCAAAACTCTGAGCATGTATATGAGGACGAAGGATCAAAGAATGTCTCGCTTTATTACAGACCTGTGGAAGGTCCTGTTTGTACAGCAGGCAGGTTTATTGCACTCCGTGAGGGTCATAACAGAGACGATTTTGCCTGACGTGGCCTCAGTGCAGCGTTTCATGCTCCTTTGCTTCACTGTGCAAACAGCTGAAGGCCTGTTATTATTCGGTGAGGTCAGACCTTTGGGCCATCTGTCATTTTTTGCTATTTTGCCTAAAAATATGGAGATGGAAATGGTGTGTGAGTGTGCAGTTGCAGCACCTCCTGTGGCTTTGGAAAGCCTTTACCACTGAACTGTGAAACTTTCCGGGTGATTTCAAGTGCACGTTTGGGGAAAAACAGCATTCCTGGTTGAGTTTTTTTTCTCTTTTGAACTATAATGAAACTAAGGCTGAAATGTTTTGATTGTCTCCACCTGAAGGGAAGCAATTTAGCGACTACAAGTCTTTGAAGTGTCGCTGTCGATGGATATCTCACCACATGGCCTCTAACCTTTTCCACATCATGAATTCTTTTAATTGAATAAATGGATTGCTTTGTAAACAGTGGAGATTAAACATGCTTCTAGGTAGAATTTTTATTCTTTTCTTTTATCTTTCACATTTCTGGTGTCTTGGGGCGTATGAGGTGCAGTGGCGTAGTGGTTAGCATGCTCGCCTCACAGTAAGAAGGTCGTGGGTTTGAGTCCTGGGCTCGGCTCTGGTGTTTCTGTGTGGAGTTTGCATGTTCTCCCTGCGATTGCGTGGGTTTCCTCCAGGTACTCCGGTTTCCTCTCACAGTCTAAAGACATGCACATTAGGCTAAATGGCTGCTCCAATTTGCCCCTAGGGTTGAGTGTGCATGTGAATGGTTGTGTGTGTGTGTGTTGGCCCCATGATGGTCTGGCCCCACCTTCACCCAGTGATGGCTGAGATAGGCCCCAGCCTCCACACAAGCCCAGTAAGAGTAAGCACAATGGCAAATGAGTGAGTGAGAGACAGCAGAGCTTATGATGAAGCCCTTATTTATATCAGAGAACGGCAGGAGCCTGGACCATGACTCCATGACATCACCTCTGAATATGGCAGTACATCCCGTTCTGGTTTCTCCATTACTCGTGTTTGAGACGAAATCCACACACAGCCAGATTTAACACACGCATCAGAGCTGGTGTTACGTTCTGAACTGTCTGGATTAGTGATTAAGCACCGCCATTGGAAGGTTGGCTGGTCGGAATTATGAAATCTTTCTTTGTAAAAGAAGAAAATTGCTGTAAAAGGCTGAAGAGTCTCCCTATTGTCTCATGAGTTATGGGGTTACGTCTGGATCCGGTTTGTCTTCACTGTTGAATTTAGGAGTTTGGTTGAATACACACAACACACATGAAGGAAAGGATAGAAAACCATGGCTCCCAAAACCATGGTAAACCATGTCTCAGTGATGAATTGATTTACATTTACGTTTAGTCATTTGGCAGACGTTGTTTAACAGTTCAAGGTGCAGCGGTTAAGTAACCCAAAGGATCTGTAAGGATTTTCTTATTCTCACTCATAGTGGGGACTCATCTCAACCAACATTGGGCAAAGGTGGGGTACATCCTGAACAGCTCGTCAGACCATTGCATTGCCAACGCACACACCATTCACTCGCACACTCACGCTCATACCTAAGGGCATTTTAGAACAGCTAATTTGCCTAACGTGCATGATTTTGGACAGTCATAGGAGAACATGCAAACTCCACACAAAATCACCCGAGCTGAGCCTGGGACCCGAACCCAGGACCTTCTTTCTGTGAGGTAGACATGCAAACTGATACGCCACCGTAATGCCCTGTAAGTATAGTGTATAAGTGTTAGTGGAAGTGTGAACGAAAAAGGACGACACAAATGAGAGAACTAGAAGAGGTCATGTACCAGGTGATCAGCCATAAGATTAACTCCACCTGACAGGTCTGCGGTTAGGCAACCCCATACACAGTAAGCTGCAATGCACTGTGTGTTCTAACTCCTTTCTCTAATAACCTTCATAGTGTTAACAGTTTCAATTTGGCTTCAGGCAGTTGTGGCTCAGTGGTTAAGGCTCTGGTTGAATGATCGGAAAGTCGGGGGTTCAAGCCCCAACTGTTGGGCCCTGTTACGGCCCTTGGCCTGGCGCCCTGTTGACAGGTATGCAAAGCGGACTGTGTCATTGCTTGCTGGTGATTGGCTGCCCCAGGATCCATCTGAAGAGTCTGTGGAGCTGGATCCGATTGGTCGCCTATTGCTCCCACCTATTGGTGATTGGCTGGACTGCAGCTACCAATTCTTCAGCCCCCCTATTTAAGGACCCATTCCACCTTCATTCAAGGCATCCTTAAGACTGTGCTTACCAGCTTGCCACTCAGTCACTTGCAGTGACTAAGATTTCTGTCTGTGCTTTTGTAGCCTTGTGTCTTTGTTTGTTGTCTCTTTTGTTAAGTGTCTTCTGTTAGCATTTTTGGTGTAGATTGTGTTTGGTTTAACTCTTGGTTTGTTCCCTCTTGGTTGTCTTTATTTGGTGTTAGTCTTCGGGGACTTACTTATTTCCTTTACCTTGATTGTTATTGTTCCTTAAACAAGAATTAGTTCTTGTTTTATTTGGTATTGGTTTGTTTATTTCTTTTGGGAACATTGTAAATAAACCCTTTTGTTATATTATACTGATTTCAGTTGTGTTGATGTTGCCACCCCTTTGTACCCCTGGACATATACGTAAATGGGGTCGTAACAGGCCCTTGTGTAAGGTCCCCTACCCTTTAACTGCTCAGCTGATTAATGAGATGATAATAATAGAAATGCAGCAAATGTTAGTGTCAGTTTGTGCTACAGTAGCTCTTCGGGGGGATCAGAAAAGATGTACTAGCCTCCACTAGTCTTTCCACAGACATCAATGAGCATTGGGCACCCATGGCACCCACCAGTTCACTGGTTGCCCTTCCTTGGACTACGTTTGGTAGGTACTTGCCCCTGCATACCAGGAGCACCCCACAAGACCTGCCGTTTTGGACATGAATAGAGCCACAACATTAAAAAAAACACTATAATGAGCACTGACAGTGAATAACATGGGATGCTTTGGCAGAAAGTAACAAGTCAGTTCTAGAAATTGATGTGTTGGAAGCAGGAAAAATGAGCATGCAAAAGATCTGAGTAATTTTGACAAGAGTTGTACTGTGATGGCTAAACATCTAGGTCTATTCATCTCCAATATGGCAGGTCTTGAGGGTCCTCCTGTAGTGCTGGACACCCAACTTTTCGTCATATTGCTAACAGTACTTGGTCTTGTGCGTCTATCAAGAATGTCTGTCAAAGGCCATAAACGTCATGGCAGAATCTGGTGGTTGGTGTGATCGGAGAATTGCACCAAGATTCTTTATCATGGGTCCTGGATGATTTGTGAGGGCTCTGATTATGAGATGCACTAAAAGAAAGTGAGTTGGTAGGATGATCTGCTCTGTTCTGTCAATACTGTGACTCCTTAAAGGAAGTGAAGAAGAAAAGTGGTCAGATATCTTCTGAATGACTTGGAGGTGAATGAAGGAAAATAGATTGTAGTTATGAGTCATCAGCTTAGCAAGGGTAGGGGATTTCATGAGATCTGATCATCATGCAGTGTGACACAGTGGTGTAGTGATTAGCACGTCTGCCTCACAGCAGGAAGATCTTGCGTTCAAATCCTGGGCTTTAGAATGTTTTCCCTGTTTTTGCATGGGGGTTTCCTTCAGGCACAGTCCAAATACATGAACATTAGGCTAATTGGCTGCTCCAAATTGCCCATAGGTGTGAGTGTAAATGGTTGTGTGTCTTTGCCTATTTAGGGTGGACCCTGCCTTGGCCTGCCTAGGGTGAGAAAGGCTTCAGCCTCTCCGTGATGCTAGTAGGAGTAAGAGGTTTGGCAAATAAGTGAGGGTGAGTGGGTGATCATTGAGCCCATTGGCTAAGGACTTGGGAAGAATACAGTTGGACCAAAAATGCTGTCACGGTGCACGTTTGGATTCCTCTAGCTACTCCGGTTTCCACCTGCATATTAGGTCAGCTGGTTGAGGTTAGCCCTGCAAAAGATTGGCAGCCTGTCCAGAGTGCCTTGCCCAAAGCCAGCTTGGGTGGTCCCCAGATCACCTGTGACCCTCAGTAGGACAAGTAGTACAGATAATGGCTGGGTGGATGATTGACTACACTCACAGTAAGGGAATATTCTACCAATAATATTACAGTTTATAAAATCATTACAGATTCTACAAATTATTTACATTTATTTCATTTTCATCAGTTTCAGGGAGGCTGGATCCCATCCCACCTGATTCCGGGTGAAGGTGGGGTTTGCTCTGAAGACCTCACCAGACCATTATAGTTACATCAACAGCCTTTAGACTGTGGGAGGAAACCACGGTACCCGGAGAAAACACATGCAAGTATGTGTAGAACATGCAAATGCCACACAGAAATGTCCTCGTCAAACCCCAGACTCGAACCCAGGACATTCTTGCTGCTACCCACAACATAAAGCTTGACAAGTTATTATTTTATAAATCTTATAATCCTTTATAAATGAATACTGATTTGATGAAATGAATTTGATAATGATGATGCTATTATGCAGTTGCTGATGCCGTAATTATGATTTAGAATTTTTTTGGCATCAGATAAGAAGACAAGCAATCAGGAAGTGTGTCACTTTCCTTGTGGTTCCAGTGGATTTGGAGGGAAATGAAGCTAATCTGGTTAATCACTGTCAGCCTGCCCTGCGCACCAGACCATCAGCAGAGCTAATTGCAGCTAAATTATTAAATCTACACAGTCCTCCAGCCTCCAGAGAATCACTCTCTCTAACTCATTTGCCAAACTGCTTAATCATACTAGGGTGGCAGGGAGGCTGGCGCCTATCTCTGGGCCAAGGCAGGGTACACCCTGAACAGCTTGCCAGACCACACACAAAACACACAAGTATTCACAAACATTCACACCCTCACTTACATATCCAGGGGCAATCCCGAGCAATCAAAAAGCCCAGTGTGATTGGTCTTCGAACCGTTCAGACATCTTCAGACCATCTGATCTTGAGTCTCCAAAAGTACATTTCTATATCCCTTTCTTTGCCACTTCTGCTCTGTAGGTTTTTTTTTTTTTTTTGGATTTAACACATTCCTACAATCTCTTCCTAAATTTCTCACTTGCTTGCTCTGAAGGCCAATGCATGATGGAATGTTAGTTTTGGAGTCAAGAATGAAAAGAAACCCTGTGAGAATGTCGTCCTGCCCAGTTTATGACTGGCACACAGGCTTGCTGTTTTCTTTCTGTTTGTTCAGACGCTCTGTATGTATGGATTTAGGCTGGTATGCGCTCTGGCAGAAATGAACTTCATGGCTTTCCTGGTTGGAAAGAGATTCTTAGGTTTTTGCAGGCTGTCCATCAAATCAATGGGCCATAGAAGTAAAGAGGTAGAGTAGTGGTAGCAGGTGATTGTGCTTAATCTGCTTAGAATATTTCTAGCTTTCTCTTGAGAGTTAAGCACTTAATCACCCAGTGTGGCTGTAGACCGCAGACCATTACTGGACAAGCCCTGCTGACTGACAGAGCAAATGATAATTGGTGTTTCCTGTAGCCTGTCAGCAAAGGGAAAGGGACGTTGGTTGTAACGATTGAATCGTTTATCAATTCTAGCGGTTTGGGTCCGATCTGACCCCAGTGGGTGAGAGTCCCTTCTTCGCGGTTCGATCTGAAGAGCTGAGCCAACAAACAAGACACAAACACTCAGGACAAGCTCAGGATCTCATTTAGTTGTTTATTCTACAAGCATTAATATACCGCAAGATAGAGAAAGATGTGTGTGTGTGTGTGTGTGTGTGTGTGTGTTTGTAAGAAATGTGTAACCAAATCAAAATATGAAGCTGTTCTCATGGGCTCAGCCACCAAAGTCAAAACATGACCAAGGCCAGAGAACATGGGCTCATAACACATAGCCTCAAGATTCCAGAGTAAAATATAAGTAACATAAAATCACTGAATTAATGTTAAGATATAAAAGGCAAAGAAAAATAATCATTCGTAATCAATCATAAATATAGACCTTACCTTGGTTACTTGTTGACAACAATTTAAAAAATTTTCCCCACCAATTTAGTAATTTGCCACATCCCATCCACTTCCCAGTGCTCCATACACCTTCTACTGAAGACCAGTGGTGACTTGGTGGTTAAGGCCCTGGATGATTGATCAAAATGGTTGGTAGTCCAAGCCCATGTACCACCAAGGTACCCTTGAGCATTTCCATTAACCCTAAACTCCTCAGTAGTATAAGTAAGATAATAAATGGAAGTCCCTCTGGATAAAGCCGTCTACCAAATTCCCTTAATGCCATTAGTCTTCCAACTGCGGGAGCGCTAGCACATGCTTCTTCTGCGACATGTATAACCTGCCGTCCACGTCTTTTCAAACTGCTACTCTTGTTGTGTCTCTGGGTGGTGTAACATACTCTGAGTCAATCTCTATCTCCTCTCTTCAACAGATCAACCAACAACCAGTGGCTGAAAATCTGTGAGCCCCGTATTGTATTATATGTATATATAAATATGTATATATACCCCCGTGCCTGGGACTCAAACTCAGGGCCTTCTTGCTGTTAGGCGGACATGCTAACCATGGCACCACGATGCCGCCTCCTTAATATTTAGGCAAAGTTGTTAGGTTTGCATGTATTACCCAGTGTTTTTGAAGTTACTAACACACATGTTCCCGCTCTTTACTTAGTCACGGTGATTTCTAGTAGAAAAAAAGAAAAACTTTTAAAATTTTTTTTTATTGTCGACCCATTTTTACAGCCATCACTCTAAAACATCTGAGGTCTTTGCAGTGTTAGTAATTTTTTTGTAGGCATTTTCAGCCACATTGACTAATGAAAACTCCAAGTCGGGGTTAAAGAACATAAACCAGCACATGCATGAGCAAACAGAGAAACCCCAACTTCTACAGCCACATTTACACCAACTTCATGGAAAATCACAGGCTTTCAGTGTCTTTTTGGCTAAGAATTCTTAATTTCACTTAATCTTACCTGGCTCTGAGTTGACACCCTAACCCCCCAAATTAATTTTTGGAGTTCTCCTAATGCGACTGCTGGCTATATGGCGAAGGTTCTTATTTCTCTGTGGACAGAGATCATTGGATGCTTAATGAAAAAGCTGTGGGTGGCAAACCATGTTTCTTCTTCTTCACCTAATCCTGCAGACTGCAAGGTTTCTAAACATACCAAATACCACTGGACAGACTCCATAAGTGGTCATGGAGAAACTGATATATTATAGTAAAGCAAAGCGTACAGGCTTGAATGGGGTTTAATTTATTGTACAGTGAATTTAAGGTCAGATAAAAATGTCTGCTTAGAGTTCAACTCAGGTCTCTGTCATGTTCTGGAGTCTTAAAGAAATAATAATAATAAAAAAAGAATAATGGGATACTGTAGAGGTGGCACGGTGACATAGTGGTTAGTGTGCCGCCTTACAGCAAGAAGGTCCTGGGTTCAAGTCCTGGGCTTGGCAACGGTGGTTCTGTGTGGAGTTTTCATTTTCTCCTTGTGCTAGCTGGGGTTTCCTCCGGGTACTCCGGTTTCCTCTCATAGCCCAGACACATGCATGTTAGGCAAACCGCCTGTTCCAAATTGACCCGAGGTGTGAATGTGAGTGTGAATGGTTTTGCCCTGCAATGGACTGATGAGATGTTCAGGGTGTACCCCGCCTTTGCCTAGAGTCGGGTGAGACAGGCTCCAGCCTCTTGGTGATCCTAACAGGATTGAACGTTTAAAAAAATGGATGGATTTACTGTGAATGGGTGGCACGGTGGATCAGTGGTTACCTCACCGCAAGAGGGTTCAAGATTTGAATCTAAGCCAACAGCCTTTCTGTGTGAGTTTTATCTGGGTGCTCCAGTTTTCTCTCAAAATCCAAAGACATGCCTATAAGGTCACCTGACTACTTTCAATTTCCTGTAGGTGATGTGAATGTGAATGGTTGTTTGTGTGAGCATCAGCCTTATAATAGACTGGTTAGGGTTTAGGATGTGTACCCCAGCTTTTACACAAAGTCAGCAGGGATTGGCTTTAGCTCCCCCCGTGACCCTTACATAAACACGGTATACGTTCAGTAGATAATGAGTGGATTTAAAGTGGACCAATATCCAACCAATCAGGATTGTTGGTTGTCATTAATTTTGTTTGTCAATTAAAAACGATCTGTCTGAAATTAGCACTAAAAACACGAGAATAAAAAACAAAATCGAGGAAGACGCCGAGCGACAGTGACCATGCTCGGCGGCGCCATCTGATGTACAATTTAGATAAATGTTGTTGTTTTTTATATAAGTTTGTACTGTATATGCACCAAAACTTTAATGATTGTCTCAGAAATATCTGATACCATGAATTCGTGACATGTTTGGGGATTCCCCCTCCAGGTCTGGTACCAATACTTAGATTGTAATTCCCGCTATTGGTTCGTTTAACATAAAGTACATGATTCCAACAGCACACCAATAAACAAGTACTTTTTCGAACCCATCAAGCCATTCATTCATTTTCCGAACCGTTTAATCCTATTAGGGTCATGGGCATGCTGGAGCCTTTCTCAGCCGACTTGGGGCAATGAGGTACACCCTGAACAGCTCACCAGTCCAGTCGCAGGGCCAACACACACACACACACACATTCATTAACACTCATAAACCTATAAAACTAGGCACTATTTAGTCCAAGTTGCCAAGTGTGCATGTTTGTGCATTGTGGGAAACTGGAGTACCCAAAGCAAACCCACACAAGCCCGGAGAGAACATGCAAACACCCTTGCCGAGTCGGGGACTTGAACCCAGGACCTTTTTGCTGTGACACCAATGTGCTGACCCATGTGACTGGATGGATGCTGGGTGATCATGTTTTGGTTTTAGTAGATTTAAGCAAAAATAAATAAATAAATAAATAAATAGACAAATAGATAAATAGATAGATAGATAAGGACGGCACGGTGGAGCAGTGGTTAGCACGTCTACCTCAAAGCAAGAAGGTCCTGAGTTCGATTCCCGGGCTCAGGGTGTTTCTGTGTGAAAATTGCATGCACTCCCCGTGCTTGCATGGGTTTCCTCTGGGTAATCCTTCCGCCAACATGCAATGTAATTGTAATTGGCTGTTCCAGATTGCCCCTATGCCGTGTGTGTTGGCCCTGCAATGGTGTGATGAGCTGTTCACAGTGTACCTCACCCCGAGTCGGCTGAGATGGGCACCAGCCTCCCCATGACCCTAATTAGGATTAAGCGGCTTAGAAGATGAATGATAAATGGATGAATAAAAAAAAATAGAAATATGCATAAAGTTCCTGTTACACTAGACGTAGTACACCAGCCAATAGTAAGACTCTAACATTGCCTTCCAGTATCAGTAACACAATGCTTCCTTTTCCTTTTTGTACATTAAAACTAACATTAGAGATTTAATGCAGAACGTAAGAATTGAACATGGCGTGTACGGATTATGAATTCTTTTAAGTGTAACGTGTAAAGCTTTCAGAATAAAATGTGATTTGTTGAAAGTTTTAATGTAACACTGACCAGACTCTCCAGAAATGGATTCAATTTCAGACTGTAAGGATTACCCCCCCCCCTCCTCCTCCTCCCCCCTGGCGTTTTTTTTTTTTTTTTTATGAGTCTCTCAACTTCTCTGAACTATTTCCAAGGTCAGTCCAACCATAGCTAAGCTCACATCCATCCTCTCTGATCTTTCCACGTTGGGCCATTTAATCATCCACATTTCAGTGATTTGTCTGGATGTAAAAGCCCCCGTCCGTCCCAGATCTCCCAAAAATAGCTTTGAGAAGTCTGAGACTGGAGAAGTCAACATCAAGTTCTTCCAGCAGATGGAAATCAGGTCTGTGAGAATAAAGAGTGTTATGAGATTTGGCTGTTTGTAGAGATTTCTCTGTCTGATGTGATCAGTGACTCTGATTAAGGCAGTGTGTGGAGTTCACTTTTGGACTTTTTAGTTCCTTTAAGGCTTGTTTTATGAGGGCAATTAAAACAGTCTGACGTGAACTCTTAAGATTGATTGGGTGGATAGTGATGGCAAAGTATTTGGTTTTGGTTTTTAAAAATAGTTGTCCTTGATCCACTGGAAAAATGGAGGAAGCAGACTATTCCTGCGCACCCATGAAGGTCACTAGACATCTCAGAAGAGGTATTTTGCATTCTTTAGCAGTGACCAAAAAAAGAAAAAAAACTTTCCAGTCAATTTATTTCTTACCCGAAACAGAAATGTGGAAAATGATGTAGAAATAGTTTAAAAAAAGGTTCGAAACGCCGTCTCTATAAAGTGTAGAACATATCTGGGAAATGCTTTTTCATTTATTTTGGAAATGTGCCTTCTGCTGTATTTGGATTGGCTTCTTGTCAGTCATTTTTTATACATACACTCTTTCACATCCTCATAAATCCTCATGAAGAGAACTCGCATGTTTATAGGTTTGGAAGTCAGAGGTTGAAAGTGATGTCATCACCCTTTTTGCTAATGATAACTACAGATTGCATGCTAACTGTACTTCAAGTGTTTTTGGAGGTGGAGGTGGAGGTTTGTGTACCTGAGTGGAAAAAACCCATTTAAATTTTAAGAGAACAAATTTTACAAAAATAAAAGTATTACTTAATGCATCTGTAAATAATCCAGTAAAGTACATAACATTTAGGTGAGTGTCTCACTGAGCCAGGCGGCACGGTGCTGTAGCGGTTAGCACGTCCGCCTCACAGCAAAAAGGTCCCGGGTTCGATTCCCAGACTCGGGTCTTTTCTGTGTTCTTTTCTTGTTCTCCCCATGCTTGTGTGGGTTTCCTCTGGGTACTCTGGTTTCCTCCCACAGTCCAAAAACATGCACATTAGGCTAATTGGCTGTTCCACCTTGCCCCTCAGTGTAAATGTGAGTTTGAATGGTTGTGTGTGTGTGTATTGACACTGCAGTGGTCTGGCGAGCTGTTTAGAGTGTACCCCGCCATCGCCCAGTGTAGGCTGAAATGGGCGCCAGCCTCCCTGCGACCCTAATTAGAATTAAGCGGCTTAGAAAATGAATGAATTAATGAATCTCACTGAGCAGTGAATGTTCAGCTTTTTTTTTAGCTCTTCACCAAGTCAGTGAGGTAGTAATTTTTTTTATTTTTTATTTTTGCTATACTGTATTAATCCCACAAGGGAAATTATTGCCTCTGCATTTAATCCATTCAAAGTGAGCACACGCACTCGGAGCAGTGGGCTGCCACACATTGGTGCCCGGAGAGCAGTTGGGGGTTAGGTGCCTTGCTCAAGGGCACTTCAGCCAGGAAGGTAGAGGAAGGGAAGGTCAGCTCATAATTGACTGATTGACGAATAATTGACTGATTGATGAATAGTTGACTAATTGACGAATAGTTGACTGATTGAAGAATGGTTGACTGATTGAAGAATAGTTGACTGATTGACGAATAGTTGACTAATTGACGAATAGTTGACTGATTGAAGAATAGTTGACTGATTGACGAATAGTTGACTGATTGAAGAATAGTTGACTGATTGACGAATAGTTGACTGATTGAAGAATAGTTGACTGATTGACGAATAGTTGACTGATTGAAGAATGGTTGACTGATTGACGAATAGTTGACTGATTGACGAATAGTTGACTGATTGAAGAATAGTTGACTGATTGAAGAATAGTTGACTGATTGAAGAATGGTTGACTGATTGAAGAATAGTTGACTGATTGAAGAATAGTTGACTGATTGAAGAATAGTTGACTGATTGAAGAATGGTTGACTGATTGCCGAATAGTTGACTGATTGCCGAATAGTTGACTGATTGAAGAATGGTTGACTGATTGAAGAATGGTTGACTGATTGACGAATAGTTGACTGATTGAAGAATGGTTGACTGATTGCCGAATAGTTGACTGATTGCCGAATAGTTGACTGATTGACGAATAGTTGACTGGCGAATAGTTGACTAATTGCCGAATAGTTGACTGATTGAAGAATAGTTAACTGATTAACGAATAGTTGGCTGATTGAAGAATAGTTGACTGATTGACGAATAGTTGACTGATTGACGAATAGTTGACTGATTGAAGAATAGTTAATGACAAGAAAGAATGTTTGCAGTCTGATCAGAGAAGAGTTGGTGACTGTGGCAAGTATTTGCAGACTATTTAGTAAAAAGACATGTTCGCCAAATATTCCTATAAAATTTTGAACACCATTAAAACTCCTTGGTGAAAAAAAAGTGAGATTGATCAATGGTTGGCAAACTTGATGACTACTTGTGGAATCAATGGTGAATGTTGGGAATGTCTATTCGCCAAAGTTCACTGTTCGAAATCCCAGTTTCAGTCCGGGCGCTGCGGTGTGGCTGCCCACTGCTCAGAGTGTGTGTGCTCACTGTGCGTGTGTGTTTCACTTAAACTGGGTTAAATGCAGAGGCAAACATCCCTTGTGGAATAAATATAGTATATCATACACACTCTATGATTTCATTTTGGTCTTTATATAATTCAGGGACCCTTAAAACTTCTTTTTAAAGAGTTTTTATGTGGAACCATCTGTGGTATGGGAACCCTCTGGTGTATGTTCCAGCATTGAAGTGTCTGCCCTTTAAAAAATGAGAGCTTTTTTTAATACTATAGTCCAATTCTTTCATTAATTACTTCTGTGACAGGCAGCAAGGTGGCGTAGCTGTTAGCACGTCTGCCTCACAGCAAGAAGGTCCTGGGTTCGAGCTCTGTGCCTGCTGAGAACGTTTCTGTGTGGAGCTTGCATGTCCACCCGGTGTTTACGTGAGTTTTCTCCGGGTACCCTGGTTTCTTCCCACAGTCCAAAGACATGCATATTAGGCTAATTGACTGTTCCAAATTACTACTCAGTGTGAATGGTTCTGTGAGTGTTGGACCTCTGATGGTTTGTCAGGCTGTTCTGGGTATACCCTGTTTTCGCCCAGAGTCGGCTGAGAAAGGCACCGTGTGATTGAGTACCCCTCTGACATTAACCCAGGGCATAACAGCTTCCAGCCAACAGAGGTCCCCCCTTCCCTGAGTATATAAAACAAATACAAACTAATAATCATTGAAAAGTCTTCAGCTTGTGCAACTACCGAACCTTCCTCCAGTTTGACCCTGTTTTGGATTTTGCTCATTGTGTCCAAGTTTCATACTTGATTGGTTTTCGACCACTGCCTCCCTCATGGTCGTGATTTGGATAGTGTGTTGGATCTGTCACTTAATAACCCTCCAGTACTTAGATCCTCAGACCTCTCCTGAGTCCTGTGTGTTATAATTTCCTGACTATTGTTTGGAGCCACCTTTTCAAACCACCGCAGTGGAACTGTTTCTTTGGAGTGTTTTCCTGAAATATAATGTTCACCCACTACAGAGAAAAGCTGATTCTGTATAGTTTTGTTCAGAAAACTACACCATGGTGCCTATTACTATGAGCTGTTCATGCTGTTCCAAGTCACCTTGTTTGGACAGTTTATAAAAAAACTAGGACGCTTCAGCTTGGACGGGTCTTCAGAGAAGTTTGGACCCAGTATGAATCAGGATTGAGGGAAAATAGAAACCTTATTTATATTATATCCCTTTTATTTCAATTTTTTTTGTCTATCATTTCCAAGTTGGCACTGATGGACCAGAGATGTTCCTGGATACCCATTAGCCTTGGCCTAACAGAAATTGCTCCAAAAAACATTCAATTCAACAATCTGTTTTATTTAAAAATGTTTCTTATTATTTTGGACTGATTAACTGTTTAATTACCAAATATTTCTGAGCTGAAACTTTCATCAAGCAGAAGAACCAGATGCAGTGAGAAGCAAGTGGGACCCAAGCACTGGGATATGTTCACACACACACACACACACACTCACACACACACACACACACACACACACACACACACACACACACACACACACACA
>JAOUQZ010047401.1:0-25569 GCA_028564935.1 Neosilurus hyrtlii | reverse complement strand
AAAATTATGAACAGAACCGGTGACAAAGGGCAGCCTTGGCGGAGTCCAACCCCCACTGGAAACGAATTCGACGTGTTACCAACGTGGACCAAGCTCTGGCTCCGGCAATACAGAGACCGAACGGCCCGTAGCAGCTATTTCATACCTTTATTTCGCAACATAATCTCCCTGAACATCAATACACTTCTTCCAGCGATGCACTGAGTGTACAATTCTCTCTCTGTAGAAGCTGGCATCGTGCTCCTCTAAAAAGGTCTCAACAGCCTCAATGAGGTTATTATCACTTACACTATGCCGTCCTCGAAGTTCAGATTTGAACTTGGGAAACAATAAGGCGGGTATGGTAGAAATTCGAAGCTACGCTCGGCTGCTGCAGCAATCAACGATGCCTAGGGTGCAGACCTGAATAACTTTACAACCAGCACGAACAGTTTTCAAATTAATATTATTGGGCCAGATTGTAGTTTTGAGAACCAATCTAAAACGAAAATTATGAAAAATGCATAAGGCTACGGACTTTTGGATCTGCCCTCATATCTATCAGGGATGAGAATTTTCAGCCAATCAGCAGATTTCCAGATTTTTGAAAGTCAGACGAGTAATTTTTGAGACCGATGTAAATCCGGTATATAAATACAGGTGGGGTTTTCGACAGGTGCAACCCTCGTTTTGTTTATCTGTGTGGTTGATGATGTCGCCTAGTCGAGGGAAACAGCTGTTTCTAGTTTATTGTGCGTGTCAGGCATCGTAACATGATGTGCCAGTCTGATCATCTCGCCGTGTCACAGCGAGCAAAGGTCAGATTATCAACAAAAGTGAGCAGCACCTGGTACATTTTGACATCGAAGCAAAAAGAAAAGTGAAGATTGGTTGTTTAGAAACGAGGTTAAACGTATTATCCAACCATGAGCAACTTTATATGGGGATTCTCCTGTAACATAGATCGTATTCATGGGTTTTCAGCAAAATGTTCATTTGATCCTTCATATGTTTTGTAAGTTTCTGACTTCAAATTATTGTCAAATTTCTTCCAAATACAAAGCGCTAATGTTAGACCGATTTGCTAGGTGAGGGACTAATGCGGTCCACATTTTTGATGCATTTTTTCAGGAATGTATGCGATTGTGTTTTATCAGGGATGTGTGCTGCAGACACACACAGTTCTATATTTTTCTGTTAATGCAGGTATGGAGACGTTTGTGTGTTTCTTAAATACTATTAAAATATTAATAGTATTAAAACGAGATTATATTGTGTGTTAAAGCAGCCTTCACTTTTAAAAAAAAGTTGTATATGAAGCTGATTTGTAAATGTATTTGCATATTAATGCATATGTTAATTTCAGTAGAGAAAAATAACTAAAATACTGGATTTTGGACTTCAAATTATTATTAATTTGGTCTCAGACATTTTATTTCATTAGATGTAATTTACTTAAAATATTTGAAGTTATTTTATATAATATGTGTATTTTATTTTATTGTAAAATATATTTTTGCATTATTTGAGATACCCTTTTTAACAAAAAAGCAGCACCATGCCTGCTACCCATTTTCCTCCTTTTACTTCTAAGCCTGTTCTCATCACTGTATCCATGTTGCTTGTTCTTACCCCGAGTTCTAGATAGAGCTCAGTTGTTCTTACACACAGGGCAACAGTAGGCTATACCATTGGGTGGCCAGCCATTCCCCTGACCTTGCCCCTTGATGTTTTTCTATGGGGTTACTTTAAGTCACGAATGTATACTCCTCAACTCCGAACTCTTGAAGCCTTAATAGGTTGCTATTCAGGAGGAGATCGGCACTGTTCAACCTGACACGTCGAGCCATGAAATTGCCTTCAGAAATCGCCTCCAAAAATGTGTAGAAAATGATGCTTTCTACTGTATATAAAGTGCTATATAAAAAGAATTAAGTTACCACCACCCTTCCCACGATTACATTGAATCTTCCTCAGGGCTTTTCCATTTCTTAACATTTTAAAAAAATGGCTTAAGACCCACTTTTTTCTCTTACATGTTTCAATGTTGCTGTTTATGGTCAAGGTCAAGAACCAGTGAAATTGGTGAGTGATCCAAAATATTATGGTATTTAGAGGAAATTACATTTGATATCAAATTGGCATCCAGTAAGAAGATTCTTGAGAACGATGTAGGTCTTTGCGAAAGAAAATTAATAATATCTGTTTGTGGGATGCTGAAGCCTCCATATATCAACTAGATTCAGGGATGTTTAGAAAGTTATGTAACACCTTGGAGGCAGCTGAAGGTGACTGGTTTTCCTGGGCCGACCTTTCCAAAACATTATCAAGAATATAACTGAACTCACCGCCTACAATCACATGTGTATCAGAAAGGTTTGAGAGTAAGTTAAATAATTTACTAAATCAAAATCTCAAAATTTGGACCATATACTTTCAAAAGTGTAACATGAAATGAAATATATATATATATATATATATATAATGTGTGTGTGTGTGTGTGTGTGTGAGTGAGTGTCCTTTTACCAAGATATATCTGCCATTTGGGTCACAGTAGACATGTCTGAATGGACATGTCTGAAATCGCCACTCTCCGGGCTTTACTGGAGAATGTAGACTGAAAAATCTGATTCACGCAGAAGCTTAATATACTTTTCTTGTAGGAATATTATGTCAGCCAACAAGGATTTTAAATGAGGGAATACTTTTGCTCATTTAAGGATGTGCCCCAATCCGCAAACATTCCAACTGGTAAATGTAATTCCATCCCCTTGCAACAGAAGTCTAGGATGCATCTGCAATTAAAGTAATGACAAACTGCACACATCATGCCCAGGCAAAACATAAAATGAAACACTCCAAACTGAACGCTATGAGCCCACCTTCACAACCAAAGTGAGAGCACAATCCCCACACATTCACGGAGGCAGCCGAACCATGGAAAACGCTAACTTACCGCCTAGCTATGCTAACTTTAGGGCTCCCTCTTCAATAAAATACAAAATGATCAACTATGGTAATAAAAATGTCCTGATCTGTGCAATTACACAGTTAACAGTCACATACTGGATGTAAAGCCATAGCTTCTTGTGGTGGAGCAAATAACTTCTCAGAGCCACATAAACAAAACAACTCCTTGCAGCTGCACCCTTGAACTTCTTTCGGATATCATCAAACGCCTGATGCTGCATCATTGCCTCCGCTGGAAAGTCAGGGAAGATGTGGATGGCTAAGTACTCTGCAGCTAATTGATCTGCAAAAATAATAAAATATGGGCAAAATGTAATAGCATTTGATAACCAAGGAATTTCATGTGACACCACCCCCCAAACACGTGGGACAGTTGGAGAAAAACCAAAGAAAAATCCATTATTTTTGTTTTGGGGAAATTGTGGAGGATATATCTACTGATATTATTTTTAATGTGTTACCATAAATGCTTTGATACCAAATTTATAGACATATGTACTCGTGAAGCTATGATATTTAATATTTAAAACCTGAGGGGTACACAGGAATTTTAGTGATTTGTTCAATGCATGTATATTTGTGAACCTGTGTGGTCTCCACGTTGATATCATCAGGGAATATTTGGTACCAGATGAGAAATAATCAAACTGGCTGTGTATTATAAAGCTTCTTAACACACTTTTTAGCACACTAATAAAATGATTGTACTTTTAGTCTTCATACTTTACCCTACTTTTATTGCAAAATGTTAATCTAGCGTATCACAAAGATGGCAAATCTTTACAATACGCAATGTTTGTATCAGAATTTGTTAATATTTCTCAGAGTGTAAAATAATCAAGTCCATGTACAACATGTGGAATAATCAGAATCAGAATACGTTACTGATCCTGGAGCAACTGTGAGCACTTTGAGGAACGTTTTCATCAAGAGAGTCAATGTGGAAGTTCATACTGACAATAAACTGGACTGGGTTAAGAGCAATTCTGCACCTTACAAAAGGGCCAGAGCCGTCTCTATTTTTTGAGTCGGGTAAGGTCGTTTACCATCTGCTGAACACTGCTCAGAATCTTTTATGAGTCTGTTGGGGCCAGCGCTATTCTCTATGCTGTTTCGTGCTGGGGCAACAGGCTGACAGTCCGAACAAACTGATCCACAAGGCCAGTAACGTTCTGGGATGGAGCTGGACTCTCTGCTGGTGGTGTCGGAGAGGTAAATGTTGTTCAAAATAAGGAGGATACTGAACAATACCTCCCACCCACTTCACAGCTGATCAGTCATAGGAGCACGTTCAGTGAGAGACTGATACCACCTAAATGTACCACAGGAACCTGTGAACATTAAACTGTACAAGTCCACCATATAGCAACAACATCCACTGTAATACATTTACATTTTGCACTACATTTATAATGTACTGTTAATCATACTGATAATACTGTACATATTACTCACTGACACAAATCATTCTGGATCTGTTTATATAGATAGTAGTAACTTTTTTTACACTTACATATACATATTTATATAAATGTATGTAGATTTCCGTATATATATTGTATATGTAGTAATTTTTGTATATTTGTAATTTTTATCTTATCTTTTCTTTACTTGGAATGGAGCAACTGTGTGCACACAATTTCAGTAAAGTATTCTGATTCTGAAAACAAGGGTCACTGGTGTTTTGGATCTCCTAAAATCCACAGTCAGTGCCTTGGTCTTCGTCATATTAAGCTGCAGATAATTCTGTTCACACCATGTGATGAAGGAATCCACAGTAGCCCGATATTCTGTCTCCTCACCTCCACTGATACATCCAAAGAAGAAATGGGAAGCAACTAAATCAGGTGCTGGTATTACAGGTGCCATGCTAGGTTTTTACTTTATGGACTTATTTTAATGCACTAAAACCTGCTAATGATGTGATAAATCCTTCTGAATTCAAGCCATCAATATGGCTGGATGATAATGTGCATCCATATAGAGTTTATATTGTTAGTGCCGGGATCGATCAACAAATGATCCACATCACACCAAACCTCGGATATGGCAAATATGCCCTGGCATCAACTTTCATTTTCTCACAACTATACCATCGCACAAAGAAACATGCATCTCCAATTTGCAAAATTAAACAAAAACAACAAAGCAATGCTTTGCCCTGCAGGAAAAACCAGCATAGACCAGCATGAAAACCATGCTGGTCTATGCTAGTCTATGCTGGTTTGGTGCTGGTCTATGCTGGTGCTATGCTAAGCTGAGCCCTGAACTGAGCCCTGAACTGAGCCCTGACTTACCAGTGGAAAGTCGGTGTGAAGAAGATGTGTATCCCCTCCATGTAACCCGATATGCACGACCTTCCAGGTAGGAAGCAAACCATTGCCATGCTTAACCACAAATTCTTAGACTCCTGAGGATGGATAAGAGAGTCTTGTTGTTGACCACGTCAAATGCTGCTGAATTGGATGAGGACTGATGACATCTTGGATGATCTTGCAGCATGTAGCTTTTCTGTGACAGCCAAGGGTGCTGTCTCTGCAGAAAATGCTGCTCTGATGCCAGATTGATTAGGGTCAAGAAGGTTATTCTGTAAAAGATAGAAAGACATTTGGTTATAAATAGTGCATTCAATAAGTTTTTTGTAAGAAAGAAAAGAAAGAAGTGATACCAGTCTGTAGTTGCTGATGTCTGATGGATCCAGACAGGGTTTCTTTAAGATGGGTAGAACCCTGGCTCTTTTAAATGATGTTGGTACATGACCAGATAATATGGAGTTATTGATGATAGTTGAGTTAAAGGGGAGAAGGTCTTGAAAGATAGTCTGGAGTATTGTGAAAGAGATTGGATAGAGAGAGCAGGTGGTAGGATTGCATGATGAGATGACTTGCTGGATGTCTTCATAATAGGGAAGAAAAGGAGACTGGATTAGGAAGCTGAGATAAAGTACAGGAAGCAACAGATTAAGGAGATACAGTGTGGAGGTTTTGCCGAGTGGGGGAAGAAAACTGAAAGCTGGTTTTAGATAGAATAGGTAAGGTGATAGTAAAGGAAACCAAGTGGTGGTCAGAGATGTGAAGTGGGGTGGCAGTAATCCCTGTGACTGGGGAGGGACGACCGAAAACAAGATCTAGGAGATTCCCTCCTTTGTGTCGGAGAGCAGTTGTTGAAAGTTAAAGAAAAGGAATAAAGAAGAGGGAGAAGGAAAGAGGACTGGAGCTTGTCAGAAGGGAGATTAACCACCTCTCCCAGTTAAAGCATAAGCAGAAGAACGAGTTGCTGGTGTAGCAGAGTTGTGTGGGGAAATCCGGGTTTCAGTTAGTGCAAGAAAGTCAAGAGAGTAGTGAGAAGCAATGGCAGAGGTGAAATCAGACTTTTTATTTTTTATTTATTTATATATATATTTTTACAGCAGACTGGCAGTTCCAGAGCCCACCTGTCACACTCATTTGAGACTGGGACAGCAGTGGTGGGTGAATAAGGTTGCTGAGAGTATGACCTCTTTGTTGTTGGTAAGATCTTCTGGGTCTAAGAGAAGTGAGAACAGTAATGCGTTTAAGGCACACGACTGCAATCTGGTTTAAGATGGTAGACCTGATAGTCCAAATTCAACAAAGGCAAGAATACTATTAAATTACCATCTAATTCAAAGTACTTGTTTTGGAAAGTGATCTGTGTTGGTAACCTTTTTTTTGGGTTGATACCTTCAATATATACTTTCTGGGTCCTGCCCCCAATTCACACCTTAAGGAAGCCTCAACTACTGCTGATAAAGCACCAAAATTAGCCTACAGAAGCAGCTAAGAATTCTATACTTCCAGGATAGAACATATGGCAGAGTCTCCTGTCAGAAGGGCCTTGAACTCCCACCTCTGGCCAGTTACTACCACATCCCAAAGGAGGCATGGGACATGGAATCCAAATGGGCCATGTTCCGTGCCGCCGTTATTGAGGCGGGAGCCCATAGCTGTGGCCGGAAGGTGCCTGTCATGCCAGCTGAAGAAGGAGGCCTATTGGGTCTTTTTGGCCTGTGGGACTCCCGAGGCAGCTGACAGTTACCAAACGTGCTGCAGGCCGGGCTGTCGCTGAAGCAAAATCTCAGGTATGGGAAGAATTTGGTAAGGGCCTGAAAAGCAAGTTGACCTCGGTTGGACCACCATCTGACACCTCAGGAGGGGGAAATAGTACTCCACAAACACTGTTTACAGTGGAAGTGGGGAACTGCTCACCTCAACTGGGGATGCTGTTGGGAAGTGGAAGGAATACTTTGTGGACCTCCTAAATTCCATCAACACTCCCTGCATGGAGGAGGAAGACCCTGAGGGTTCAAGTGGGAATCTGCCCATCGCCGCGGCTGAGGTCAATAAGGTAGTCAAGAAGCTCTTCTGTTGCAGTGCTAAGGGGGTGGAGATCTGCATACCTCATGGCTCTGGATGTTGAAGGACTGTTTTCGTTTACACGTCTCTGCAACATCGTGTGGACACTGGGGGGCCGTACCTCTGGATTGGCAGACCGGGGTGGTAGTTCCCCTTTTTAAAAATGGGTATTGGAGAGTGTGTTCCAACTGTCATGGAATCACACTCCTCAGCCTACCTGGAAAAGTCTATGCAGGGGTACTGGAGAGGAGGATCCAACTGATGGTCGAACCTGGGATTCAGGAGGAACAATGTGGTTTTCATCCAGGTCACAGCACTAGTTCTACACACTCTACAGGATCCTGGAGGGTTTGGAGTCCACCAAAGTGGTCCTTTGTCACTGGGTCTGTTCATAATTTTTTTTCTTTCTAGGCGAAGCTGAGGCATTGAAGGGTTCTAGTTCGGTGGCCATAAGATCTCGTCTCTGCTTTTCACGTCCTTTTGGCTTCATGAAGCCGGGACCTCCAGCTCTCGTTGGAGCGATTCATAGCTGAGTGCAAAGCGGCTGAGGCCACGGGTCTCAGCCAGAAAAGGTGGAATGCTCCCTTTGAGTCTGGAATGAGGTCCTGCCCCAGATGGAGGAGTTCAGGTGGATCTTGAGGTTTTGTTCACAAGTGAAGAAAGAATGAAAAGGGAGATTGACTGATTAGAATGCCTCCTGAACCCCTCCCTGGTGTGGTGTTTAGGGCGTGTCCGACCAGGAAGAGACCTCGGGGTTGACCCAAAACACGCTCTAGGGACTATGTCTCTTAGCTGGTCTTGGAACACCTTGGTGTTCTCCTGGAAGAGCTGGAGGAAATGGCTGGGGAGAGGGATGCCTGGACCTCACTGCTTAGGCTGCTGCCCCCGCGACCCGACCCTGGATCAAGCAGGTGATGATGATGAGTTTGGTTGAGGGTGAAGAATCAGGATCAGGTGGTTGCTGTTTTGTGTTGCTTTGCTGTTTGTATAGTTAGAGTATGTATATGAAGTAATTATGATTGTTCAGCCGGTATGTCAGCATAGACAAATATACTGCGCACTATATTGATATCAGTTTTTTACAGCAACTTTTGCCACAAAAACACAGATGCGTCACTCTTATAGAAACTGACATGCAATAAATTCTGTCCTGCATCTGATCCTGTGTCTGGGCTAAACCTCCAATCTACTCAAACCCGAGAAATGCCCCCAGGTGTTACTATATTTCTAAAGTGTTGCTGAGGTTTTCATGGTGGTCGTTATGGTGTTAACATCATATTTCAGGTTGTTGCTAGGGTGCTGGTAAGATGTTGTAGGCTGTTGCTAAGGTGTTGGAAAGGTGTTGTAGGTGGTTGCTGGGGTGTCGCTAAGGTTACTCAGGGCTTTCAAAGAAACCTTAAACAAAAAGTGGAAACGAGAGAAGCAATGAAAGTGCAGTTCCTGTATGAGGATGTATCACAGTAAGAACATGACGAAAAGGGACGGTGATTTCCTCTTCATCATTAACATCACTGACAGCTACAGAAAAATAAACAGATGATATATTTTATAAGTTCATAATGAAATTAGTTTCAGGAGCATCGTGGGATCCAGCAGCCGCCTCATTAACACAAGGACAGGAAGTGATTCCTTACAAATTATACCACATTAATGCACAAAAACATCTTTATTATTTTTAACTATTACAAAATATATTTAATGAGAAACATTTAGCAAAAACATAAATAACAGGCAGAACTTTTAAGCACTTTTAAAATAGAATTTTACATTTATATTATTATAAGTTGTATAAGAAACCACTTTAAACACTGCAGATACCCCAAGCTGGCGAGAGTGGTGTTAGTAAAGCCCTGAGACAAAAAGAAAAAAAAAAAAAAAAAAGAAGAAGAAAAAATTGGCACCCACACCCAAGATCAGATATAATATGGCCCCAATCCTCTACGATGACTCGCATCTGGGGGATTTTTCCACGTGAGGAGCACAAAGGAACAGAAACACTGTATAATCATTATTCAATCAGTGCTCAAGTCAGGAAACCTGAACCCATAAAATACCACCTGTTTAAACATTTCCTCCTTTCTTTAGAGGGGTAGATTTATAATGTAAAAGGAAATGAATCTCAAAACACACCGTGGGATCTTCCAAGTAAAATGCTACAACTTTCTGTTCAGGGAAAAAAACAAACAAAAAAAAAGTGCAGTCTAAAATTCACAACATTTTCTATTACATGTTGACTGTGGTATCATAATGAAGGTAACAACAAAAAACTAAATAAATTTAAGGCTTGAGTCGAAGTCATGCACTCTTTTCCTGCACAGAACACAATTTAATGGGATCATTTACCTTCAGGACCTCGCATAACAGATGGAACAGCTTTCACATGGATTTTAAAAATTAACCTTTTATTTAATTAGACTGTACCGGGACAGTATGCCCATAACAGTGCGATGGCGGCATATCCAACAACCTGTCTTTCTCTCTCGCTTTTTGCCGATATGCTCAGTCCTACTAGGGTCGCAAGGAATCTGGAACCTATCTCAGCCAGGCAAGGAAGGGGTACACCCTGAACAACTCACCATACCATCAAACTGTCTTTAAAAAAAAAAAAAAAAGGAATTTAAGGTTTCCACACAAAAGCATTTTTTGTTGTTGTTTTTTTGAACTTACATTCACTCTGGTTTTTTCTGTTTTGTTCATTAAGCTTGTCTTTCTAAACACATGGACTGAGTGTGTAAAATAAAGTGATGGTCCCTCTTTCATCTTCTGATAGTGGGATTTGTTTTTTGGGTTAAAAAAGAAACCCAATGCTTTAAAATATTTAATAATGTTGCACTTTGACTTTTTATGCAAACAAAGTTTAAAAATGGCTGGAGACCAACCTCACGTCAAGGTCTTAGGGTGGAAAAGTTTATAATGCTATCGTGTGTGTGTGTGTGTGTGTGTGTGTGTGGTGGCGCTGTTTGCTTGTTTTAAAAGGTATTTCAGCTTTGCTCATGTTTGCGATACTTCTTTGCGACTTCAGGTCATAAGGTCTTATCGCGTCGTCCATTTTATGACTGAAGAGCTTCATTAAGGGTTGGATGAACCCAACCTCTTATAAACTTGGCATCATTAATTATTTCACATTGCATCACATGATCAGAATTTTTGACATTACTGTACTGATAGCAGCATCGAGAGCTGAAATGTCAGTCAGTCAGTCTCACTGAGCAGCCCTGAGTCTATATCCTTCTGTGAGCACAGCTTTGTAGCAGGTCTGACTGCCACGCCGGTCAGAGGAGCAGAGGCGTGCGCTCTCCGGTATGCTCTTGATGGCGAGTGAGCTGCTGGATGCGGGCGAGGAGGCGGGCGAGCAGAGACGGCGTGTGGTGGCTTGGGTCCAACACGTTGGTCCTGCGCCGCTCACGCTCCTGGCACCAAAGAACGTACGGGCTTGGAGGAAAGAACGGCCGCGAGCGTTCTCTGTACAGCTGCAGCACAATACCCAACACTGCGAGAAACGCCCACACGCTGATCAGGATGAAGTCTAAACAGGCACACAAAAGTAAAACGTTAGAAAAAAAAAGAAAAAAAAAAAAGACACAGAGAGTAAATAATTCTTCCCCAGAAGTTATTTTGAGGTATTGATGTACAGTGGATCTGGAAGAGCCAGTGAGTGGTGTGGAAATGATCTCACCGATGTTCTGCAGCGGCACGGATATGAAAGTTCTCCTGAAATCTTCGTTGAGGAAGCGTTTAAGGATGTCCAGTGTGATGTAGGACAGGCTGGTGTAGGTGTAGGAGTTCACAGCCAGGACCACCATGTACGCTCCCACTACCCCACATGTTAATATGTTACCCTACAAAAACACACATACACACATTTTATATATATCATGCCATTAGATAGTCAAAACCATTCCTAAAAAACACGGGTTTTATTGCCTAACTTTGTGTACATTCAAATTGGCAGGCAATATATAGTATTAACAAAAATAACAATCTCTTTTTTTTTAAATTTTGATTACAGCATTTAACCTTTCAGGTACAGTGTTCACATATTTTTTCATTTCTTCACTCGCTAAACCTTTCCATATGGTTTGAAGTTCATTCATGCTATGCAAAAGTCAAAAAAAGAAAATTTGCAACACCTTTCAATTTTACTGAAAAATTGGTATTTTCGGTGTTTTTGTTTATTAGCCGTACTTTTACCTCAGTATACTCGTGGTAATTATTTTTTTTGGTTCTCGTTGCCTACAATAGCATCGTTCAAAACATTAAAAAAAAATTATAAAAAAGTAATTTTTTTTAACTTCTTTTTATTAGGAGCCCTTTCAGACAAAAGTGGTGGTGTATAATCTTCACTGCACTCCACTGTATCTTTTGGGCGGCTTTTTGTTGTAATTCTTGCATTTCAGTGACTGTCACAAACCGCAAGTTCTTGTCTGGCGTTTTTAATTCAGGTATTTTCCCATGTCTGGGAGGTTGATGATTAATTATGTGCTCTTGATTTCACTGAATATTCTCCCAGAAATGCAGAACTGTTTCCATACACACTGCAGGAAATAGCAAACTAAAAAGATTTACACATTTTAATCAGGACAGACTCAGATTCTTGAGCTCTCTGTGCTCCGAGATGATTCTGAGCTAGGCTAAAGCTAACAGTATAGCTAGCGGGCTAGTCTGTCCTTTCTAGATTTCATCCACATAAAGAAAGAAATGGTGTGATAAAAATATAACTGTTTTGATGGCAAGAGCTTTTTTTTAGTTATTTCAAGAACTGTGTTTTTTCCATCAAAGGTGGCAATATCAGCCTGCTTTGAGGAACAAGCCTTGAGGAAGATGCCATCATATGCAGCTAGAGGGCGACACTCCCTTGTTATCTCACCAGTTTCAAAATGGAGACAAAAAAAACAAAGTAAAAGATTTTGATGGTTTCTTTCATGCAGTCATTCATTCATTTTCTAAGCCACTTAATCCTAATTAGGGTCACGGGGACTCTGGGTGAAGGTGGGGTACACCCTGAACAGCTCGACACACCATTGCAGGGCCAACACAATCAGACACCGCTTCTTTATTTCTTATTTATACATTTTAATCCATTAATAATTATTTGCTAGTGAGGTGTTGTGTAGAATTTTGCTCAAATTAACATACAAGTTATACACACTCAAAGCTCCACCGTGTGCCAGTTTGTGTACTTGTAGTCCCCTTTATTAAGGCTGACTCACAATCACGATGCATCTTCCAGGGGAAGTTGAACTCCTAATCTCCTGACGCTACAGAACCCTTGACAGGCTCCGTCCTGATGAGCCAGAAGGCTTGTGAGTAAAAGCCCAACTGACTTTACCTAACCACCGAGCCCATGTAAGAGTAGATATGTTTAAACATACATGCATGTGGGACGTTATTACCTGTCTTGGCCATCTGATGAAGAAGAGAGGAACGACCAGCACAATGCAGCAGAACGTAACCCAGAACGCTGCATCATTATGGAACACAGAGAGGTCACCTCGGGGGAAAAGAAAAAGAGTAAGCAGGACATTAGTACGGCATATACAAAAAACCCCCAAAACTATTTATACAAAAATCATGGAGTCACTGGATGTTTTGTCGTCTGTCTCTTCTTACCAAGTGGTGTGAAAAAGATGATGGACGAGATGAGAAAGCCGAGGATGAGGCCAGCAACGACAACGCAGGTCATCACCGAGCCAAAACGCCACCAAGTCATCACCAAGACCACACCCCCAACAATGCCTATCAGAGCGGTCAGAGCCAATCGGACTACAGGGACAAAGACAGGGAATGAAACTTCCTGTACATCGTCTGCAGCTAGTATTTCAACTACACATTTTATAAAAATAAATACATTTAATCAGAAAAAAATAAAATATCACATTTCACATATTTGTTTATTTATTTATTTATTTATGTTTGCTTTCAAATCCAATGTAAAAACTGATTTAGATATCAGGAGGATTTTGAGACATTTTTATTCAGAAAAACGAATTCAAATTCACACACACAAATTCAATTTGTTTATGAGATGGTATACAGGGTATCCCACATCACCATGAGTACAGTAAACTGTATGCGCCACCAAGGCAGAGTACGGCGAGCGCCACCAAGACTGAGCACAGCGAGCGACATCACGGCTGAGCACGCCGAGCGCCACCAAGACTGAGAACAATCTTATCTTACCAATACTAGAAAAGCCATAAGCCATCATCATACCATACCAAACATCAACCATATGCCATACGCCATCAAGAGTGGAGCTGCAGTATAAGCCTCGAAAACCATCGAAATGAAGAATGCAAGTATTTGGTGATGTCACTGGGTTACCAGCTTCAGGCAATTATGGCAAATAAGGGACAGATTAGGTCTCTGATCCATTACTTTTGCTTGCCTGACTTCTTAGTTGTTTGACACACCGAGATGTAAATGTCAGGAAGTGAAGGCTGTACTTTTGATCTATTGTCTTTTGCGTCACCAAGTTCATCCTTCAGTTTCAAACCCAAACAGCAAAACAATACAGAGGAACTGGTCCTGCTGGTCCAAAACTTGTGGAGGGGACTGTACGGAATCCACTCTTATGAGCTAAATAAAAATAAATAAATAAAAATAAGAGCAGCAGGACCTCTCCCATCAGCACCCTCCACTAATCTGCACTCGGGATTAAATCATCTGACTCATGACTCAACAAGCAGAAGGGAGAAAACAACAGAACACACAAACTACCAACACGGAACCTGAATCGTTTCAGTTCATTTCAGGATTTAGATTTTCTTTTTTGCAGCCACAATTTCATTTAAAGAAGAAAATCCTGCTGGTTTGAGATCACCGAGTACAAATAATTCAAACCACATCAGATTACACTTTATAATATTACACCTAACTGGCTGCTCGCTCGCTCGCTCTCTCTCTCTCCCTCTCCATCTCTCTCTCTCTCCCTCACTCCCTCTCTCTTCCCCTCCCTCACCCCATCTCCCTCTCCTCATCTCTCTCTCCCTCTCCATATCTCTCTCCTCCCTCTCGCCATCTCCATATATTTCTCTCCCTCTCATCTCTCTCTCCTCATCTCCATATCTCTTCCTCTCCCCCCCATCTCTCTCCTCCTCACTCCCTCTCTCTTTCCCTCCCTCTCCCCATTTCTCTCTCTCCCCTCCATCTCTCTCTCCCTCTCCATATCTCTCTCCTCCCTCTCCCCATCTCCATATATCTCTCCATCTCCCCCCCATCTCCCTCTCCTCATCTCCATATATTTCTCCCTCTCTCTTCCCCCTCCCTCTCCCCATCTCTCTCCCTCCCTCCCTCTCCCCATCTTCCTCTCCATATCTCCCTCTCTCATCTCTCCCTCCCCCATTTTCCTCTCTCTCCATCCCATTTATCTTTTTCTCTCTCCCCATTCATCTCTATCCCATTATCTCTCTCTCTCCCCATTTATCTCTTTCCCTCCCTTTCACCCCGTTTATTTCTCTCTCTTCCCCCATTTATCCCTTTAAGTAGATTTATAATTTATTCTGTGATCAGTAAGTCACAGAAAGCAACAGACACTACTTCATAAAAATTAAAAAAGCCTTGAATAAATTGACTTTAGCTTCTACACGGTTCGTCACACATACCCGCCGTCTTCGCTGGCCTGTTCACAAAGTCCCGCCTCTTCTGTACATGGCCCAGCTCAACATGTTTAAAGTTTTGTGTACATTAGAGTGCATTAGTGTTGACTTCATGTTTCAGTCAAAATGCAAACTGAGCCACAGTGTGTATAAATACAAGATTAATACATCAACAATCTTAAATGCCTTCTTAATAAATTACTTACACCTCTGATAAGGAGTTCATGTTTAACCTTCCGTTGGTTTGTTTGTTTGTTTCTTAGCAACTTTACACAAAAAGTTCAAAAGGGATTTTGATTAATATATATTTGGAGGGGTGGAGTATCGCCCAAGCAAAACTCCTGTAAATTCTGAAGGTGAATTGGGACACATTCTGGATCCAGGAATTTTTTAAAGATTCTTTAACATTGTGAGATAGGAGGATTTTTTGAACGTGTTGTATTACAGCAGGACCAGAAATGGATATGTGTACTTTACTTTTCAAGTATGACAAAGTGTGTATTTACAAAGGAACAAAAACCAGCACAGGGTGTTGAGACGTGGTAAGTTATTCTAACGTATAGAAGAGAAAGAGGAAAACAAAACAAAACAAAAAGATAGCAGTAAGTAAATGACTGAGAAAAAGTGAAAGAAAATGATGCATCTAAATGATGTACAGTCCGTAGGATGGCAAAAAAGAAAAAAAACCTGATAAATAATAAAAATATATAGAATAATAATAATGCTAATAATGATGGTAATTTAGATACTGATAATAATTTAGATAATAGTGATACCAAGATATTGGTTGTGGATATGTGTACTTTACTTTGGCAGAGACTTGCGCTCTCCAATCTTTATCTCTGATTACTTGGCATCAGACACCAGCCCTGATATTTCTGTGAGCGGCTGGCTGTTTTAAAATGCCCTGGTGAAGAGACGACTTAAAACATTTAGGGCCTAAAAGCAATTTATTCAAGACATTTTAAATTTTTGCACCACCATGTGCCTCGCTGTTTATGACCTACTGATTATAGAACAATAAGTCTAACCTTTCTCTTCCGATCAATATTCACTTTTACAAACACAAAGCTAGTTTTTCATTTCCATTTTAGTTTGTGCACTGAATCTTTGGCCTCAGTTAATTTCAGCACCGTGAAATCGAATCTTAGCTGCAGTTCTTACTTACTGTCGTAATCCAGCGTGGTGGTCCTCGTGATCAGCACAAAGAAGAAGAAAGCGCCAAAGCCAAAGCCCAAACAGAAGAGCTCTGAGGAAAAAATTGAGGTGGAAATTGGAGCAGTAATCCGAGTACAAAGAAAACGACGTCTTAGCAGCTTCTGGGTCAAGAGCATTAAAAAGCCTTAAAAATGTGACTGCTGAACATGTGCTTTAAGGAAGTTCTGCATGACTGCAGTCATCACGCTACATAAACTCTTCAAGGCTCTAATCAACTTGCATACATGATAAACATGAGACACCATCAATAGGAAAGACTGGAAATTAAACTGTACACTGATTATTACTGTCAGACCTGAGCTCAAAAGGAAAAGCCATCGATTTAAGACGGACACTTACCACATTTGAAAAAACGATGTCCTAAAAAACATACAAGAAGCCCAGCAAGTCCTGTAATGGTGAAGAAAACTTTGGTGGATGGTCTCCCTGTAGGTAAAAGAGAAAAAACACAGGAGAGGAAAACACTGGTTTAGGGTCAATTCAGGCATATAAACATTTCGACAGTTCCCAAAGTAGAGATGTCACTTTGAGATATCCAGTGTGGGGGTCACTTGATTCATAAAACGGGATCACAAACTAAGCAAAAAACAAACTGCTATTAGAGACTTAAAAAGATGGATGTTCTGTGTTGGAGGTGGGGGGTGGGGTGGTGGTGTAATTAATTCCGTCAAATAAACAGTGAATGCGGAAGTACTGTGTATTAAATGTACTGAGGTATATACACCACGTGTTCATGAAAACGAGCAGACACCAGTGTGATGTACAGTATGTAAATGTAACGTATTATGTGCAGAAGTCCAGAGTTTGATTTTATTTGTTTGATTCCGCTATCTTGCCCCTTTAGAACCAAGTGCTATTCTCGTGATTTCACACTCTCACGAGAGTGAAAAACAAACAACAAATGGTGGCCTTCTCAAAAAGGCTAATACTTAATATCAAACACATCTCAGCAGATTGCAACTTCATAGATGTAAGTAAAAACCACCTGATGATGAAAATATTAAGATTTCCACTGTGGAGAGTTTGAAAGGCTTTCCTTTCATTCCTCTTTAAATAAAGATAAACTTTTATAATACTTCATCATGATGCGCTGCACCACTAAAGGAATTCGCCAGCAAAGAGAAACAACTCTCCCTTTGCAAAGCAAAGCAAAAACAGCACTGTTACTATTCTAGACTATCATCAAGTTCAATACTAACCAGCTTTTCTATTTTTATTTAGTCTGTCTCCATCAACACCCCCCCACCCCCCGCTTTTTCTCAACCGTGTTTAAATTTTTTATATTTTGTCTGTTTAATCAACCAGATATATACTTGTATATTTATATAAAGTATTTTTTATCTCCAACATTTATATGGTATACCTTTAGTGATGGAAGCTCCCCAACAGAAAGATTATTAGCAGCCTTCTGGATTTTCACTCCTTCTGAAACTAATGTCAGAGTTTTTGATTTGTCAAGTACTTCATGGAGACGGTGGAAACTTTTAAAGAGACTAAACTCGTCAATGTGTTTTAGATCACTGTGTGATGTCATGACTTTGTGGCTCTACTTTGAAGCCTGACTGATGGCAATGTTTTGGCTCCAACATGCAATCTAATTAACTTAATTTTTTTTTTGGATATTCAAATATATGCTGCTAAAATAATAATGCAGCTTGCAGTCATACAACAAATATAAACCAGGATCCATTGCTTCAGAGATTGTTTTCTTAACACTGGAGCAGTAAACCAAACTAACGTACAAACAATACAGAAGTCCAATATTATAAATCTAGAACAGAGAGATTACTAATCACCTAGCGTGGTGCAACTGTCTATCGTAGAGGTGAAGCTGCAGGCGTAAGTGTGCACAGGTACGTATGAAGCTGAGGTGTTGAAGAGGGGGTCTCTCACGATGATGGAGTAGATTACTCCCTGTCCCGGGATGGAGTTAAAGGACACCAGGGATTTATCTCTAGAGGTTAACGTCATCAGCTAGAACAGAAGACCACAAGAAAACAAAAACAAGTGAATTTATTGCACAGCTGAATCACCGAGTCCACAGTAAGTTATTACTGAGAGTTTGAATGTTATTAATGAGACATCATTAACACTGTGACAGGAGAAAAACTGAAGTAATAGGATATTCAGATTTATTCCATCCGCACCCACTGGATATGAGCAACTGTGCGTTCTGACTGGCAAATCTACTACTAGGATATCAGCTCATATACCATTAGTAGATAGCCGTAGCCAGCATCTTCTATTCATTCTAGAGTCATTCCACAACAAAATCTAGAATATAATGGAAATCAGAATTTGAAGGCAAGAAATATTTTGAAAATTATTTTCAAGGAGTAGACATTTTCCTCCCACCCAACACGACTCTCATTCTGCTCCAAGGAACAAGACTCGATACCGTCGCTTGATAGCGGTGACTGGGCCATTGAATGCAGTGTGCAGCAACGGGAAACGTGGCTAGCTGGCAATAGGGTCTTTCATTTAAAAACCTGATGTAAAACTTATATTTTTAAATCGTCAGTAATTTGATTAAGTTACCAATAAAAAAATGCTGTATTTCTCTCAGTCAAGTGATCTGGATAAAATAAAGGTTATCCCACTTTTTCCTGTTGTACGTGCTCAATATACTTAAGGGTCAAAACCCTGGAAAAATCAGACACTCAATTTTACTGAAATAGAATCAGTTTAGTTTTTACAAAGTGAACATTAAGTGTAAAGAACAAGGAGTTAAACAATATTTAACTCCAATGTAACAAGTGCTTGCAAAACAGGACGTTTGACACTCAAGATGTATTTATAATATGCATATAATTGCAGTATTTTTGTTTATTTATTTATTTATTGCTATACTATATTAATCCCTCAAGTGAAATTATTGCCTCTGCATTTAACCCATCCAAAGTGAGCACACACACACGTAAACAGTGAGCACATACACACTCGGAGCAGTGGGCTGCCCAGAGAGCCGGTGGGGGTTAGGTGCCTTGCTCAAGGGCATTTGCCATATAGGTGTAGGAAGGGAAGATGCAACTCACTCCCCCCACTGCCAGTTCAGGAATCAAACCAGCAACCTCTAGGTCCCAAAGCCGCTTCTCTAACCATTAGGTTACGGCTGCCCCCAAATGCAAACCCAGTATGCACATCCTGTAGCGCTTTAATAGACTTACACAATGTCAGAACGTTTCTTTCAGCTCAGAGTTGTATTAGGTTTTTAATCTTGTGTTGATGATGGGAGAGTGGAACAAGTACAAGTTCTTCTGCAGCACATCCCAAACACTTTCAGTAGGGTTAAGGTTGGGACTCTGTGGTGCCAATACATGTGAGAAATGCTTCCTCATGCTCCCTGAACCACTCTTTCACTATCTGAGCCCCAATTTTATATCCATCCATGAGAATAAAAAAAATCACTGATGTGATAACCCGCTCATTCGGTATATTCAGGTTGTCAGCTGATTTCCTTTAATTGCCACATTAATGTTGCTGAGGCTCGACCTAACAATTGAAGCACCCCTGGAGCATAACCCTAATTATGCAATTAAAGGATTTTGCCCATTTGCTTACCTAAATCTAGAAGGCGACTTTTTCCTGACAGGGCAGTACAGAAAGGTTTACATCAATAAAATGTGTTTTTAATAAGACTTAATTCTACTGTAAATACTGCTGGAAACTGTGAATGTCCCTCTGGGATTATTAAACTATCCATCCATCCATCTAATGTGAGCAGTGTTTCAGAGGTGTGTTTGTGATGAGTGTTTCTTTACTCCGCTGACCTTTCTACCATTTGCCTCCATGCCCGTCACCCTGGCAACCGTCTCCATGCCACTGATCAGACTTCGTTCCGTCAGGTCGTTCTCAGGAAGGAAGTACTGGTACACATCATACTCTAAACGCCAGCGAGTAGTAAGGTCTGTTTCCACGTCGCACGCTGGGGGAGAGACTCCTCTGATCAGCATGGATTATACAGCAGTGACAGGGAGAAAAGAAAACAGGTAGAACAGGAAGTGATCAGATCAGGTGAAAAGACAAAGGCATTATTTACAATTCAGCAGAGATGCAACACACACACACCTCTAAATCTCTATCTCAATGCTTATTTGTGAATCTTGTATTCATTTGTAAATAATGCTACATATTTTTCACCGCTATTCCACGACCTCTAATTTTATATGAGCTCATAACGCATGCTGCCTCATGAGCCAAGAGGGTCATTATTCATGTATAATGAGAGGGAGTGAAATAACTGTTTTATTCTCTCCTCTGGATTGTAAGAAATATACATTCTTACCATAAAATACAGGAAAGCTAGTTAGCACAGAGCTAGCTGGTTATCTAAAGGCCTGTTCCTTTAACAGTCCAGTAAAGTTACAAAAAAAGGAGAAAAAAAGATCATTACTATAAATTACTTTAAGTAGCACAGGGCTAGCTAATTAGCTGAAGGACAGGAAAAAAGTGTCACAATCTTTAAAAAAAATTGAAAATTATATTTTAAAATACTTTCATTAATTTTCTTGATTTTGTAGAAAGCTGGTTAGCGTGTGGCTAGCTGGTTAACTGAAGGCCTGTAATAAAATCCCATTTTGGTGGAAAGACTGCCTAAATTAAAAAATAAATAAAAATAAAAAATGTGTTCTTACTATCCAACTTTTTTTTATATTTTGTTGTTTTTTGTGGAATTAGTCTAGACTAAAAAAAGGCATTAGTGTTTTCCCCCCATTTTGCCAACCAAACCAGTGTAAGCTATCATTACCAGCACTTTCAATTTTCGAAAGGGTCACATTCTGTGGGGAAAAATACATCTAATTCTTGAAAATAAAAAAACATGTTTGTATCAGAAAATAATTTAGCTTTGAACGAGTCACAATCGTTTTGTGGTTTTCTTTCTATTATGATGTTGAAGTCACAGTGTTCTGATATCGGAGTAAATGTAAATGTAATATCGGAGTAGATTAGCCAATCAGAGCACACAACTGCTAATACCTACAGATCTAGGATAGAATAAAGCCTCATATAATCCTGGAGGGTCAAAATTTCATGTATAGCGTATAGGGCTTGGGTGGCACAGTGGCACAGCGGTTAGCACGTGCACCTCACAGCAAGAAGGTCCTGGGTTCGAGTCCTGGGCTTGGATGCTTTCCCTGTGCTTGCATGGGTTTTCTCCAGGTAGTCCCACAGTCCCAAAACATGCACATTAGGCTAACTGGCTGTTCCAAATTGCTTTTAGGTGTGAGTGTAAATAGTCGTGTGTGTGTGTGTGTTGGTCCTGCGATGGTCTGGCGAGCTATCCTGGGTGTACCTCACGTTTGCCCAACTTGAAATACTAATAGCGGTTCTGCAAATGAGAGCGTGAGAGTGTATAGGGTTTGAATAACAGGGACTTCACCTGAAATTGATTTAAAATAAAAACCTGAAACAGTTTTAAATGTAGAATGATATCTTTAAAGCTTCTAAGAAAACATACAGACAAACTAAAAGGGAAATAAAAGATTTGGAGTTGATACCTCACATGTCCGATGTTGGCAGGGGCAAATCGAATGGTGGTCTCGTAAAGGTTGTAGATCAAGTAGATGTTTGGATCGATCTCTACTGGGAACTCCAGATTGCAGGCTCCAGGGACAGGGTCTGCACACAGCACAAAAACAACCCCATGATAAAGATGTATAACAGGTATGTTCTTTTCTAAAAGCCAACCCCCCCACCCCTAAAGAAGAACCAGCAGAATTTAAACAACCATTCTATATAGTTTCTTTCTTGCATGCTTAAGTACGCACCCCTGTGGCTATGAAACGGATGCTTGCACAAATGTTACACAATGCTGTACAGGGTTGACACACTTCTTTGACAGTGAGCACGTTAAGCTGATGCACAGTACCAGTGCTGGAGAAAGGCAGTAGAGCTCCAACTCCCGCTACAGAGTCCGAGTTTGGAGCCAGCAGGAAGCAAGAGAGAGTCGACTGATTGGGCAAAAGAGGAAACAGCAACCCGGAATCAATCATGGTGACCGAAGAACCATACGCCGGCACCTGGGATGGAACGAACACACACATACACCGACGTTAAAAATAACCAGCAAATAATAAAAACATAAGAGAGAATGGTTGGTCGGGGTGTGTGTGAGTGTGAGTGTGTGTGTGTATGTGTGTGTGTGTGTGTGTGTGTGTGTGTGTAAAGAGAGAGTGTGTGCGTGTGTGTGTAACGGCTGTGATGCTAAAAGAATCTCCTATAGTATGGCATCTAAGCCAGAGGTTCCAAAGGCCTGGTCCCTGAAGACCCCCGTGTTTGACCCTTTTGAGACATCCCCTTGTCTCTTACACAACTAACTGAACTAACAGATTTATTAACAGTACTTCCTGAGCTGAAGAGAGTTTCTTAGAGCAGTAAAGCACTCAAATATGCAGGACACCCCTTCTTCCAGGACCTCGGGACTAAAGAGGACCCGTTGTGTTTCATCTACTTCATGCAGACCAATAACTGGACCCAACAGAGACACGGTGACATCGTTCCCATGACCAAAGTAACGTCCCATCGATGTCCACTTTCCTCGGAAAGCTGCAATCGAACGGTCAATCAAAACGGAGTTCCTATTAAAGAACTCAGAGAACATCCACCTAGCTCTAGATCTACACACATGACATCACAATGGTATAGTGGCGCCATACCAGTAAACATGTGCACCAAGAAGATTATGTTTTACCTTATGTTTGTGTGTTTGTTGTTAACAGACTACACAAAAAATTCTTGAATTCATGATTTTCCTGAAATTTCTCCCAGAAGCGAAGCTTTGAACAAGGAAGACTCCAGAAGATTTTGGACATGTTTTTTTTATTTCAATTGAGACTGACCAATTTTGGATATTGTGGTTCATTAGGGGGCTTGGTGGAGGTTTGACCAAGTGCTCTTGTTTAAGACTTAATCAAACTTAACTGAACAGTTTAGTTAGTTTAGATAATGTTAATTTTGGCCTTTGAAGACAGTGATGAACATGACAGTGGGTCTGTCGTTACTGTCCTTACTTATATATTCAAACAGAAATACTAATAAAAATACCTGTAATTCATCTGCATAACATTTATAATGTCTGTAAATACAACATCCCCCTAGGCATCCATTACTTTCTGACGACTGGATCGTGTTTAGGTCAGAATTTGTACATTTACTCCATAGCATGTACTTCAATCTTCTTCTCTTCTGGTCTGGAATAGCAACCAAAATGACTTTACTGGGTTTCTGAGATGTAGGTCCTCAAGAGCCTTGGAAGGGGGAAGAAGGTACGAAATGCTGCAGTGTTCATTGCTTACACAGTAGGGAGCCATACTGAATTCACATCACTCACTAGCTCAAGTGCTCGAGGTGGAATCAAGGGCAGCTTCTTTGTTTTTTCTTTGGCTCAGGCCACAAATTACAACATTAGTGAAATGCAACATTAACTATGGAACTTGGATAACAAAGGTTTAATTTGTACATACGTGATAAAGTTAGAGCTCTGCAATTTAAAAAAACATTCATTTTCACATGATTAGGTTTATTAATTTTCTGTCTCGTGTTTGTGTGTGGGGTGGAGTGGGGGGTTGTTGTCTCTTACTCTTGTGTATGAGATGGTGGCATTGTGGTGCTGAGTGTGAAACTGAAATGTGATGAAGGCCACTTCAGCTGGGATTTGGGACACGTTCACTTCCACACTTCCGTTCACTGGTATACTCACATTCCGGAATGTTCCTAAATTAAACACAACTGGGTCTGGGGGGGGTACACACACAATAATTTACACTTTTTAATCTCATGTTCTTAATAGACCTTGCTTGCATGAAATTTAGCATCAAGCTATAGATGTTTGGGAAACTGTTAGCATAACAACAGTGGGTTTTTTTTTATTATGTTCAAAAAAATATTTTAAAACCCCTCCAATTATAAAGTTTAGCATTTTTTTGAGCAAAGCTGCTGATTCCAGCAAATCTTAATAATAAAAAAAAATTAATAGATCGCATCTACACCTGCACATTTATCCAATCAACCAATCAAATGGCAGCAGCACAGGGTGCACATCTATGCAGATACACACCAAGAGCTTCTGTAAATGTTTCCATCAAACATCAACATGAATGTAAACGTGTGATCTCTGTGACTGTTGCATGGATGTTGCCATATGCGTTGGTTACGTCTCGGAATGGTGCCAAACATAAATAACATCATGTGGATAAGGGAGGTCAGAGGAGCACCATGATAATCGAACAGGCGTATAGCTGTTCTTAATAAAGTGGGACACAGATAGAAGTTACACCTTGAAAAACAATTATTTGTATTATTATGCTGGATGTCCATGTATTTTTGAGAAAACTATTCAATTTACACAAGGGTCATTTCAAATCCTCAGATGGTACTCAGCACCTAGTCTCAGATTTAAAAAGAAGAAGAAAAAAAAAGAATCTACATCATGAAAAAAGCTTAACCTGAAGGTGATTTTTGTCCCCACGAGCTAATACATGTTCTTTTCAATGTTCTATAAATCCTAAAGTGTCCATTACTGGATCATGAAACTTCACATATAGTGAGAACAGTCCATTTCTGCATCATAATCCGAGGAGAAAAATCATTACAGAGCTTTAGCTTCCTAAAGGATTTATTTTTTTAGCTCTTTCGAGACCCATAAAATAAAGGTAAACATCTATAATCCGCAGAGCCACTACTGATTTCTTCCTCGTTAACAGGCTGGTCTAGTCTCTAGTTCTACAAACATTTGGCCTCCAAATCCATTAGGGCGAAGCTCAACAAAATTTTACTTTTACACATTTTTACTGAATCCCAAGGAGCCATATCTCTTGGGGAATTACACAGACATAAAACTTCACATAAAAAGGTTCTTCATATACTGAGCTGCAAATCATCTGAAAATGACAGGAATTTAAATCATTAATAATCGTTCATGATGTAGATTCAAATGTGTATTTTGGAGGGAAATCTGAGAATAGGTTGTGGAAGGTTTTGTGAAAATCTGATGATATGGCACAGAATTACCCATTTTTTAAACATCACGGAGGGAGGTCAGGTGAGCTTTGAGTGCTGTGGAGCTAACGGCATCTCTTTACTCTCACAGTTCAGTACCCGCTTCGCTGGGATTCGCTCTCACATACTATTTTTCTGGTAATCTGAAGGCTACCCCGGAGTTTCTTGTGTTGCCCTACACATTAAATAAGGGCAACATCTGAAGAGATGAACTCTCAAGAGCCAAGCAGATTATCATGGAAAGTACCGACACTGAAATCTGGAGGGTAGCAGGAAATGAGAAAGAATTAGTTATAATAGTGAATATGCTAAAAGGACTCTATGCAGAGGCTTTTTATCATATCCACTATTTTAACTAATTCTTTCCTTATATTCACTAAATATAACTAGCTTTTTACTCAAATTCTTTCCTTATATTCACTAAATATAACTAG
>JAOUQZ010047323.1:0-25639 GCA_028564935.1 Neosilurus hyrtlii | reverse complement strand
GATTCTACAAATAATGATCAATCCCCTGTGGTCATCAACAGATAAACTGTCAGTTTACCCTCAAATACCATTGAACACTGAAACACACGATTTCTGATTTATTTTTTTTTTATGGTCGTATGACGAAAGCACACTAGTGCGAGCCCTCATGGAACTCATAGAGATTGCATTGTAGTGCCTGAAATTTGAAAAAAAAAATCTTACATTAAAGTCTATGAGAGTAAGGTGGGTGATCTTGTTTGTCTGTTGGTGTAAGATAACTCACAAATGTTATGCACAGATTTGGATTAAAAATTTTTTGTAAGGTAGGGTGTTGTCCAACCAAACTACTAAAGTTTAGAAGTGATCCATGTGTGGTATAATTTTTTTTTTCAAATCCTGTAATCCCAAAAAATGCTCATTTTATAATATGCGTCAAATGTTCCTCAGACACCCACTAGGGGGAGACATTTCATTATAACTTTGCTAAGTTATAATAATCCATTTGTGCCTAGCGGAGGAACCTTATACTCTATGAGTGAATCTCTAGTTGATGAATTTTTTTTAATATATTTATACTGTTTTGGTTTCTAGACTCCGCCACTGACGGAAAGAGCGAGCAGAACCTCACGTTATCATTTCTGACATGCAGCCCTTGAGCTGAAAGCCAAATTTTTTGCTCACTGCCCTTTGATGTTCATGTGTATAGACTTTTTTTTTCCACTCTTGACCTTTCCACCTCCGGCTCAGAAAGCAAACCTGACAACTGGTTCTCTGCTTCACAAAGTATATACGTTTCTGACAGCACTCCTGGTGTCAGAACTACTTCCTCGGAATCAAGGGCTTCTGGAAACATTCCGGCAGATAGAATGTGATGTTGTAGAGGTTTGCGTCTAACTTTAATCAAAGTTACGGATATAATCTGCTTCTTATCATCATCTCTATGTTGCCATTGATTAGTTTCTTATAACAGCACATTTTATTCCACATCTTTACTGTCGCTATTTTTAATATGGTTGCATCTTATTCTCAGTTTGTGCGTTTGTTAACAGGATTACGCAAAAAGTTATGTTTAGAATTTTATGAAGTTTCTATCAGAGGTGGAGCTTCTTTAGAGATGATCCGGATCAAATTCTGAATCCAGGAATTTTCTAATAGATTCTTTAGCATCGTGGACATCATTTAATACTGGGGATGACTTTTGACCTTTTGGTTTGGTTCATACTGGGCTTGCTAGAGGTTTGCGCTCCCAGAGTGTTCCTCTGTTAATTTTTCCCACTTGTACCACTAAAAGTTAAACTTATAAAACTTCCTACATTCATACACTGACACTGGTGTCTCCCTCTGCAAGAGTCACAGATCGGAGATTAATCTGTAAAACCCTTGCAGGGAGGTTGGAGTCCAGCTCAACCGACTCTGGGCGAAGGTGAGGTACACCCTGAAGAGCTTGCAAGTCCACTGCAGGGCAAACATACACACAAGCCTTCACACTCGCACCACGGGGCAATTTAGAACAGCCAGTTAGCCTAATGTACATGTCTTTGGACTGTTGGAGAAAACTGGAGTACCCGGAGGAAACCCACTCAAGCCAGCGGAAAACATTCCACGCAGGAACGTTCTCACCAAACTCGGACTCGAACCCAGGACTTTTTTGCTGTGGGGTGGATGTGCTAATCGCTACACCACTGTACCACCCTGGACCTAATCAACATAAATTAATAACTTCTGACCAATCAGAATGCAGAAATATAAATACAAATATGGCATATAAAATGAAAGGTTTTACATTACTGTTTTGTAATTTTTTTTATTTCTTTCCAGATAAACTGGATACTGATTGAGTCAGTCTTTAAACCGGATAACGTAAAGAAAAACATCTTTATGATGAAAATGGTAAGAGTTTTGGTGTGTTCATGTTAAATATACTGTAAATGAATCGAATGATTCTAACATATTAACACACAACCTTCTCACCTCGACGATAACCACACTTCACATCACACGTCACTTAATTTACTGATGAACATCTTTTTTATTATTATTATTCATTTCAGTCGCGTCGTTTAAGTGGCCCTCCATTAACCTCGGCCCGCCCCAGAGGCAGCGCTGATGGAGAGGAAAATATATTTCCAGGAAGTGTAATTAACAGGATGGAATCTGTTATGCAGGTCTTCACGTAACAAGAGCACTTCATTACCAGCTGGGATTCGGGGATTTTTTGTTTATTTTTTGTTTTGTTTTTTTACCCTCTGGCCACCTGACCGTAGAGACGAGTGCTTGTGAAAAATATTCCATTTCTATCAGGAACAGAGTGAGTTTAAAGAAGAACTAAATGTAAGGTATTTTATGGATATTAGAGGAAGAAAGCCCTGCCCCTTTTCCATCAATCTGTCCATATACCAAACTAATTATTCCTGCTAGGGTTGCTAATGCCTATCTCAGCCGACTCTGGGCAAAGGCAGGGTGCACCCTGAACAGCTTGCTAGTCCATCGCAACACACACACACAACCATTCACACCCAGGTGTAATTTGGAACAGTCCATTAGTTTTTTGGACTGTAGGAGGAAACCCACACAGCACGGGAAGAACATGCAAACTCCACACAAAAATGCCCTCACCGAACCCTGGGACTCAAACCCAGGACCTTCTTCTTGTGAGGCGAATGTGCCAAATGGGTGATCACACTAGAGGTGCGATAGAAAAGCTACTGATGCAAATAGATTTTTTTGCAATTTTTTAGTGAATTTTGAAATTTGCGTCAAGGTGTTTTGTGACTCCACATGCTAGTGAATATTTTGCGGCTTAAATATGTATATAACACGCATAGTGGCAAGTGGCAAGAGAGTCGCATGACAATTTTTGTGATTGATTTACACGTAATTTGTGATTGGTTTCCAGATGTTTCGTGAAAAAAAGCAAATCTGTCATAAATCGGTTGGATTTTGTTTGCTTTTTTCTCAGACCATTTGCTTCTTATTCTCCCGTTATTAGCACGAACAAAATGCGCTCAAACTTAATATATAGAAGTCTCCAACTTGTTGCTTTTCATTGAGAATGAAACATAGAATCATTTAAAAATTGTAATGAAATTAAAAATTACATTTGCAAGCAAAACATCAACTTTGCAACCTTCTCGAGACATGTGCGGACTGTTTGAGAAGAGTTTGAGACTACTCTGCATCAGAGCCTCGTTTTGCGACGTTCCCAGAAATTTGTGGACATGTTTTAAAATTTTTGGCGATGAGTTCGGGAACCAGGGGAAGTGGTGGCCTGGTGGTAAGGTGCTGGATTATTGATCCCAAGGTCAAGGATTTAATCCCCACTATCAATGGGTTGTCACCGCTGTCCCCCTAGTGCAGCTAACTGGGTTATCAAATGTCTCTTGCCATGTCTTTCACCGTCTGTGGTGAGAGGCATGTAAAAGAACCACTGCTAATTTTCATCAAGAGCAGGCTGCATAGCTGTCAGCGTGTTTCTGCCCTGCGATGGCCTGGCTGTCCAGGGTGTACTCTGCCCTCGCCCAGAGTCGGCTGAGATGGGCACCAGACTTCCCGCAACCCTAATTAGGATTAAGCGGTTCAAAAATTTAATGAATGAATGAATGAGTTCAGGAACCAGGCAACCAAAACGCGACACTGTGAATGTTGTGCGACAAATTAGAGAATGAAAAGCGAAAGCCTCGAATTGTCATTCGCATCAACTGCTTTTCTATTGCACTTGTAGTCCCCTAAAGTGCACTCATTTATTTTGTTGGATTTTTTTCTGTTTTTCTGTTTTACCCTTTAAAAGTCTGTAAATGTTTAGATCTTGTTACCCACATCATTCATTCATTCGTTACATTTTTTTATTTATCTATCTGAGATGTTTTTTTAAAGGTTTTAAGAAAGAATCACTTTAAAAATTTCACTTTGATACAAATGATCGAGCAGAAGGTGAGACGTCCTAGAGAAACAATCAGAAATCTATCATGTGAGTGAAACTCCCACAGTTTTCTGCGATCTAAAGAGTGTGTGGTGCTGGAGGAACTGACGGTCCAAGAGTGAAACAGTTCGATGGTTTTAAATAAATGCCATGTTTTTATTATCTTTTAAACTATTTGATGTGATGTTCTCTCTGAGCTTTCCTTGTTTTCTTTTCATATCTTTTTATTCTTCCTCTCATGTGCTGTTGTGACTTTTGTCTTTTTAATTTCTTTGTCAAACAAACCTAGCTGCTGTCTCTTTCTTTCTTTCCTTTTTTCGATGAGTGTCACTATACAAAATTATTGCTGTAATACAGTGAGTTTTTTTTTTTAATGTGATGAAAATCAGGGGGAAAATTTAAGAGGAACTGAGCCTCAGAAAGAGGAATCTTTCATCGTGTGGTCACCACTGGGGGGAAAATCCCTGAAATACCACAAAAGTGTAAAGCTGGATGGCTCTCACTATATTCAGAGATAGATTTAAAAAATTAATAGTTAATGGGGAAAAAACAACAGCCTGGATTTGCACTGAAACATTACAGTATTTTAAAGCTAATTAAAAAAATTATAATTCAGTAAAATAAATATTATTGGACAAACATGTTCAGGTCACGGTGGTGTAGCGGTTAGCACATCTGCCTCACAGCAAGGTCCTGGGTTCAAGTTCCAGGCTTGGTGAAGGTGTTTCCCTGTGCTTGTGTCTGTTTCCTCCACATACTCTGGTTTCAACCCACAGTCCAAAGACATCCACAGTAGGCTAACTGGCTGTTCCAAATTGCCCCTAGGTATGAGTGTAAGTGGTTTTGTGTGTGTGTTGGCTCTGCAATGGTCTGGCAAGCTGTTTAAGGTGTACCCTGCCTTCGCCCAGAGTCGGCAGAGATAGGCTCCACAGCCACAGATTGCGGATGCAAGTGGCTGAAATAAGGTTCCTTTGCAGGGTGGCGGGGCTCTCCTTCAGAGATAGGGTGGGAAGCTCGGCCATCCGGGAAGAGCTTGGGGAGTAGAACTGATGCTCCTCCATGTTGAGAAGAGCGTGTTGAGGTGGCTTGGGAATCTGATTTGGATGCCTCCTGAATGCCTCCCTGGTGTGGTGTTTTGGGCATGTCCAACCGGGAAGAGCCCCCGGGGTCGACCCAGTACACGCTGGAGGGACTATGTCTCTTGACTGGTCTGGAAACACCTCGGTATCTCCTCGGAAGTGGCTGGCGAGAGGGATGTCTGGACCTCACTGCTTAGGCTGCTTCCGCTGCGACCCGACCACGGATTAAGCAGAAGAAGAAGAAAATGATGATGATGATGATGATGATGATGGTGTTTATTAACTATACTGCTCTGGGAAAATTTTGAAAATGGAGTAAAGGTTATTAAAAAGAAAATAATTTTAAATGCATTTAATTTTGGGCGACACAGTGGCATAGTGGTTAGCACGTCCGCCTCACAAGTTCTGGGATCGAGTCCCAGCTCGGGCGTTTCTGTGTGGAGTTTGCATGTTCTCCTTGTGCTTGCGTGGGTTTTCACAGTCCAAAAACATGCACAGTCTAATTGGATGTTCCAAATCGCACCTAGGTTAGGGTATGAGTGTGAATGGTTGTGTGTGTGTGTGTGTGTTGGCCCTGCGATGGCCTGGCGAGCTGTCCAGGGTGTATCCCGCCCTCGCCCAGACTCTGAGAAAGTTTCAGCTGAGAAAGGCGCCAGCCTCCTCATGACCCTAATTAGGATTAAGCGGCTTAGAAAATGAACGATGAATGTATTTAATTTATATAAGTTTTGTTTATGTGTATGTAAACACCCATGCTTACGGTTATTATTTACATCCAGATATTCTATATAGCACTAAATTACATAACTTTCACAAAAAAAATAATTATTTGTATTTTCAATTTCAAGCTATTTTTTTAAATGTTATTTATTTATTTAAATTAGCATAACTCCTTCAGTATCATCTTTATAAACATGTCCACATATCCGGAAGCTTCTTCTTTAGCAATCGTCTTCATTAACACAATAAATATGGAGACATCAACTGAACAACTGCCTTTAAATATTGCCAGGATGAGTTCAGCTTGTGGTGGTTATGTGACTCCTTCCATATCCATGTCGATTGTTTTGTGCAGACGAACGCCTGTGAAAATGATTTAAGGATATAAAGATTAGCAATCAGCCGTCCACGTCAGAATAGCAAACGGATTACTGACTGCTCGTAACCACACACGAGAACCACGCTGATGATAAATACCTTACTGTGGGGACTTGACAGCCATGGCTCATATGTTATACACACACACACACACACACACACACACACACACGCGTATAACACACACGGGTCACCTTGGCGGAGTCTCCTGATTTTATCTCAATATGTTTCCATGTGGAATCCAAGAGGAATGTTTTAGGACATTATTATATTTCAATCGAAGTTGCATAGTAAATCATTTTATATGTACTGAAGTCAGTCTGTAATCTATTGCTTGCTAAGTTTAGCACATAAATAGCTTGTGCTTGGCTAACATTAGCACTGGAGCGTCTTGACTGTCAGGTGTGTTTACTAATAAGCCCAGGCCCTTATTTATTTAAACCCCAAATAACACAGTCTGAAGGGGAATAAAGCTTAAGCATAAAAAAAGAAAGAATTAACAACAGAAGCACGTATAGAGTGGAATGTACCAATGCTTCAGATGTTAATATACCAAATAGGCCCTATATGGGTACTGACCCATGTCCTTATATGGTTTTATTTTAGTGTTTCATAAAAACGCCATGTCTATCGGCGCCTGTTTCTGAGATATTATTTTATTATGTTATTATTACTAAATTTCCCTGCAACCTTGACTTTAATATTTCAAGGTCACTTAAGGTCAAAGGTAATTGGCTCAGTTGAAAACATGTATATGGTTCCCCATTTTTCTAGGTCACTTTTTTTTGTGACCTTGCTCTGTCCTTGCCTGGGCGCAACTGCCAGTGTAAAAACAATCTATTCTGAAACAACTTAACATCAGTGAGTGCAACTTGCTCCACTTTTCGAGGGCATCTCCAGGGCACGTTCCAGGGCATCTTGTGTTTTCAAGGGCTTTTGTTGCAGATGGATGGTTCCTTTTCGATGGTTTGCTTGCATGTTGTACCCCTAGTTGGAAAGTGGGCGCAACGTGCTTGTACTTGTTCCTGTTTAATACGAAAAGTATTCAAGAACTTGAAACTAAGTAAAAGAATGTTGCTCTGTTTACAAAACTGGGTGAGAGAGAAGGTGAGGGATTGAGGAAAAAAGAGGAGGGAGGGGATCTGGGTCATTACGGCTGGTTTCCAAGCAACAAGAGGCACGCTGGGATCTCAAACAATAGCCGAGTTCCCATACTCTGTCGGCATGTCACAGTCTTTGTCATGAATAAATGCTTTAAAAGGCTGAGAAATGCAGGAGCAGGGCCCAGACTCGCTCCTGGGGAAAACTTTCAATTCTCACGGTCGTGTATTTTGTTATTCCTCAGCTGTATATTATAAATCGGAAAATAAAAATAATCACAGAGCTGTGCAAAGAGTCAGAGTTAATCTGAGTTTATTAAAATCACAACCCACTGAGCGATAAGCGGTGCGTTCGAGGTTTATTAGCTGCCCCAATTATCGACCGAAAAAGACATCAGCTCGAAAATCTCATGACAGGAAACATTTATTTTATAGAAACATGACACGGTGATGGATTGCCCATTTCACTCCTTCTGTTTTATCATCGTCAGATCCTTCATTCATCCTAATTAAAATGTTTCTGCGGTCGCCGCTACGTTTCCGTCGGGGTTTCTTTTTTTAAATTAAAAGGTTTAACAAACCAGATTGAAAGTGACGTCTACATTCATTTGCACTGTTTCTTTAGAACCATCAGTTATTCCGGTCATCAGTCATTGTTATCGTTGCTATAGTAACAGCTCCTTCACTGAGACTTGTACGGAGTAATGAGTATAATCGTCGATATAATGGTGATTGTTATGAAAGGAGTCTCCAGTGTCAGCACTTTGCTTTGCTTTGGTTGATCTCCTCCTGTAAATATAGTGAATGTTTTATTTAAAACCAGACGTCTGTGGTGTGATTGGCGTCAGATGGTTTCATGCTTCTTTTGGAGTGTATCACATCACACCACTTGTTATTGGCGTTTCCTGTGAGTTATGTGTGTCAGTGTGTCACTGGGTTTGAGATAATTACTCCAGTGTAAATCCCATAATCCTCTTCTTCATGACTAATCGCTAACAGATGGAGGCCTAATGTGTAATACATCTAATATCACTCGCACATTCCTCCAACTCGCTTATTCATCATACATTATATATACACATAGAGGTTATTACATCTGCCTCACAGCAAGAAGGTCCTGGGTTTGAGTCCCAGGCTCAACAAGGGCATGTTTTGTTTCTCCCTGTGCTTGCAATGCTCTCTTCTGGGTACTCCGGTTTCCTCCCACAGTCAAAACACATGCACATTAGGCTAACTAGTTGTTCCAAATTGCGCCTGGGTGTGAGTGTGAGTATGAATGGTTGTGTGTGTGTTGGATCTATCTGTTTCGCCATCTATATGTCAGCATATCTTTCTTTCTGTCTGTCATTACTGATGAATATCTGTCTATCTGTCAGTCGGTCTATGTATCTAATTAACTTTCCATCTACTGTATTTAGCCTTCTTGCTATTTGTAGCCCTTTTTTTACTCACGCTGTAGGTGGTTATTGATCTATCTGTCTCTCTATCTGTCCTTCCTTCTCTGTCTAATTGTCTCCCTCCATCATACATCTGTCTATCTGTCTCTCTATCTATCTATCGGTCTGTTTTTCCATCTAAATGTTCATCATCAATATTATAATCATCATCATCATCTTCCGCTTGGTCCGGGGTCGGGTCCTGGGGAACGGCTCCAGACATCCCTCTCCACTTTTATTATTTTTAATATTACATTTGTTATGTTTTGTGGGAACATATAAAGTTAAAATAAAAAATGTAAATATAAAGTTTTTAATAGTAAAATCCTGAAATAAGCTGAGATTGATGCTAAGCATTTTGTAGCGTATGGAAGAATAATTAGTGAGGAATCATAATTCAGGCTGGAAGTTTTTTAGAAGTTTTCTTGAACTAATATTCAGCCCCATAAACACTGTTTCTGTAAATATAATGTGTTTATTTTGCTTATTAAAAACTGCAATGGTGTTTTGTTTTGTTTTTATCTTAGTAGGAATCTGTGATTGGGCTCCAGCTATGTGTAATACAGTCTCCGCGTTTCTGTCTCCAGTGGGACGGTGAAGAAGTCTGTCGCCCGTCGCCTCCTCTCACCCCTGCACAGCAGATCAATCAGCTCTTTCCAGAGACCCCTGACTTCATCCACAAACTGATCGGGTTTCTCGCACCGAGACCCCCAACACAGAACCCAGACGCCTTTGATTTCCTTTGTTCTCCGGACAGGAGGGGCTCTGTCTTATTTCAGCTCCCTTTTGTTCTGACTCTGTTCCTGGAACTGTCGGTTCATCTGAAGGCTCCGGATGTTATGAGGCTCTCTGAACAGTCTGGGAGGGGAAAGAAATATTTTAATTTACTTCTGAAGGAAGATGGAGTTCCCATAGACATGGTACATAACTTGGATGGTTGTCCTGTGTCCATGACTAGGTTGATGCTGGTGATGGGCAGATTTATTCAAGACAAAACTGAAACCCAAAAATTGAGGCTCATACACCACCACACAGACTCACAGAGAATAAAAATAAAACACAGTCTGAGTAGGGGGACAGACTTACACCAAAACAACACCAAACATTAACAGGAGCACGGAACATGAACTCATTAAATGAAGGCAGAAATCAGTGAGTAAAAGGCAGAGAAAAGAAAAGTCAGTATTAACCTTTCTTTCACTTCATCTTTCACTTCTGAACGTAGTCGGTAAACACATGGGAGATCTATTTATTTATTTATTTATTCATTTATTCATTCATTTATTTATTTACTCTTCACATTACAATGAACCCCCAACTGTGCAGAGTTATTTCTTTTATATTTCTTTTATATATAAATAATGAAACTGAGCGCGAAGAAATAGAAATAGGTAGAAACATAAACTATGCATGCAGGCTTTTTTGCAAGCATTTTTATGCATCCAACTTTGGCTTTAATTTCCTTTTAAAGCGCTGCTGGAAGTTAAAAGCAGACTAAAACGACATTAATCCAGTACATATTGACGCTCCGACAAGCTGAAGGTTGTGTCCTGCTGAAGGAGTGAGTTTTTGACACTGCAGTCGTGTTTTACTGCAACATCTGGACAGCAAAGGAAAGACGGCTCCCCGAGGTACAGTGAAGTCAGAGGGCCAGAGAGCGGCGGATACGATCCCTTCTTTACTCACGGACGGCGTCAGGCAGTACATGAAGTGGACAGAGGACATTAACAAAGCGTGAAATTAAAGACATGGTGGCCTGGACGGGGGAAGTTACAGGGTAATAGAGCCTGGCGTATTACTGTAGACGCCTATGCTAAAGGGGCACAGAGAGAGATGCCACACTTTAGGATTCGGAGGTTTTAGGTGAATGAAAGGTAAAAATCTGTGAAATGTTCAGCGGCGAATGATGAAGCCAAGAATCCGAGTGAGTCTTGTTAAATTTTAAGGGGTAGAAATTACTCTTTTATGTGTCAGAGACAGCTGGAGAAGGACAGAGAGGCGACTCGATGGTTTTATTTTCCTTTATGTATAGTTAACCTGAAATGACCCACGCTAGGCTAATTCACTTCATGCTGGCTTACTAACTTACGTGCTAAGTCACGAGTATTCTAAGTAGATTGCAGTAGATGGAAAAGTTGGCTATTTAAATAATTTTTTAAATATTACCTTTGTCTTCATTTCTACAAGTTTATATCTTCCATAAGAAAGTACCAAAAAGGGTGATGATGTACTTCTCCCAGAACCACTTAAATAACGATTTTCCTGGCACGTCTCACAATTGGCAGATCTTAGACGAGCGCACAGCCAGGGTCGAGGCCGCCATTGCCGCGCTCATGACTGCACTCACACTCCAGGCGAGTATCTTTCGCTACATGAAACTGTGTATAACATATAATTATTAAACACACCATCCGAGCGGGTCTTCATACAGTGTGAGGGCAGAAAGGGCAGGAACTCAAACTCTCCCCTGAGGTCTCCCAGATCCGTGCAATGTGCCTGCTTCAATAGCTTCCTTATCTTTAATCCTGGCCAAGGCTCTTATCTGGAGTCTGGAGGCAAACACCGGCTCTATTGTCAATTTCAAGCAATAAATCTCTTTGATAATACCAACATGGCAAAAAGGGGTGTTTTACATTTGTTTGGGCGTGTGATGATGATAAAACCCTGCGGCTAGGACGTCTCGATTTGCTGGTGATTTAGATCTTCAGGGAATGGAGGTATCTAGGGGGGAAGAGCATTTGAAAAGGGATGATACTGTACGAGAGGGAGTTTTTTAACTTATCGAGATCAGGTAGAAGAGTTCACTAAAAAAGAAAAGAGAGAAAGAAAATCAGAGATTGGAAAGTTAAGAGGTAGCCATCTTAATCCAACATTTGTTTACTTTGCATTTATCAATTTGTTTGTTTGACTGTGAACAAAATTCTGACCACACCCATGCACAGATTTTCGCCAAACTTGGTGGAAACACGGCCCTACCCGAGACCCAGAGATGCTTTGATTTTGAAATGTCTGGGTCAAAATTTAAGGTCAAAGCAAGGTTACAAAACTGTAGAGATAGAGCACTTATAACTTTGAAACAACATGCCGTTACTATATAAACACGCAGAAATGCCCTTGTTAAGCTCAGGACTTAAATCCATGACCTTCTTGGTGTGAGGCAGATGTGCTAAACACTACTCCACTGCACCACCTGGTTTATTAGTCTGCGGATGAGAGTTCACAGACTTGTTCTTTCACCGGTTCTTTATATCAACTTATTATTATTCCAGCTAACTTTTCGGACATTAATAGGGCAAAACTTGTCGGGCCAAACAAAGTGAATTTCACATATGTTTTTGGCATATGGATGTAGATTATTGCTATTACCTTTTCCATGAATCATCCTCACTAATTTGGAGATATTAATTACTTAATGACTTTTCTATGTACCTTTATATCTCGGAAACTATTGGACCAATCAAAGTCAATGTCACATATGTTATAGAAAACTGGTTTTATATCCGTGGACGAAATTTTTACCAAAATGTATTTATTTTTTTTTAAATCCATACATTCGATGAAAGCTTTAAATATCTCTGGCTCCTGAATTCTGTTTTACTTTTCCTGCTTAGTATTAACAGCATACATCCAGAAAGTTCACAATAAGTGACATTTTGCCTTTCTAATTGCGGTCACAGAGAGACAGCGAGTCTCCGAGGTTCACTAATGACCACGGTGTGAGGTCTGGCAAAAAGCACATCCCTACTGCTCAGAGCCGCCGTTCGCTTCCACTCGCTTCCCATCTAATGGAACATCTGACTCAATAAAAACAGTCATCATGCACATTCTCTCTGAGAGCAGGCAAATCATTTCAGCCGCTCATAAAAAATAAATAAATAAATAAAAACATAAGAATCTACCACTCCACAAATGAAAAAATAAAAAAAATAAATGAAAGTGTTTGTGTTTTCCATTTGCTCAGGATTGGGGGGGGTGTTTTATTGCACACGCTTGCTGAAATGAACTTGGGCTATTTCACCGTTTTCTGCACATCAGCAGTTTTGGCCAGTCATGTGCAGGTGAATTCTGTAAGTGATGGATGTGTAAATGTAGAAGCTTTAAAAATTGCAGAAATGTTCCACTTTCTCTGAAACTTTATGCACCACTTTTTCAAATTCTTACAGTTTACAGAATCCCAAACCTCAGTGCACTTACACAACTTTCTATACACAGCATTCATTCATTAATTCGTCCATTTTCTAAGCCGCTTAATCGTAATTAGGGTCACGGGGAGGCTAGCACCATCTCAGCGGAATCTGGGCGAGCAGTTCGCCAGATTTTCAGCAGGGCCAACACACATACAACCGTTCACACTCACACTCACACCTAGGGTGTTTGGGCAATTTGGAACAGCCAGTTACCCTCTGGAAAGAGAGGAAGAGTGCATAGAAAAAGACCCAGAGGCTGGCCTCACACCACTTGTGTAAAAGACATAAGCCAGCACTACGGTATGATCCTCTCTCATATAATAGCCAGATACCACGAGCTGTGGGGAGAACAAATCGGCAACCCTGGATGAGTGGACGCCAAAACAACACCAACAACAACAACAGCAACAACAACAACAACAACAGCAACAACAACAACAACAACATTATATCACATGGGAAAGGAGACAGTATGGTGGTGTAATGGTTAGTATGTCCACCTCACAACATGAAGGTCCTGGGTTTGAGTCCCGGGCTTGGCAAGGGGGTTTCTGTGTGGAGTTTGGATATTCTCCCCGTGTTTGGGTGGGTTTCCTCCGGGTACTCTGGTTTCCTCCGACCGTCCAAACAAATGCACAGTAGGCTACATAAAATTCTCACCTAAAATGTAGTTCACCTCATCAGAGCACAGTTTACTTACATTTCATCCTAGTATATACAAACTTTAAATGAGAAGGCTATAGAGATGCCGTTAGGTACACACCACTTAGCTCAGCTCACATGACCGGCTTTGTCACAGTTAAAATATGTGAAAATAAGGGGAAAATCTTGTTTTGTTTTGTTTTTTCTTTATGTTTTATAATTAAAAACTAAAAGTTTAAAAAGCACCCACTCATGCATGCATAAGGAGATGTTTATTAGGACTGAAAGTTTTAAAGAATAAACCATAAAAAGTGGGTTTTTTGGGGGTTTTTTTGCTTATGTTGAATAATAAGGAGGCAGCACAGTGGTGTAGTGCTTAGCACGTCCACCTCACAGCAAGATGGTCCTGGGTTTGATTCCCGTGCTTGGCACATTTCTGTGTGTAGTTTGCATGTTCTCCCCGTGCTTGTGTGGGTTTCCTCCAGGTACTCTGGGTTCCTCCCAAAGTCCAAAAACATGCACAGTAGGCTAATTGTCTGTTCCAAATCATCACTAGGTTTGAGAGTGAGTGTGAATGTTTGTGTGTGTTGCCTTGTAATGGTCTGGCGAGCTGTTCAGGGTGTACCCTGCCCTCACCCAGAGTCAGCTGAGATGACAAATTAATGAGAAGTAATGGATTAAAATTTAACTTCACCACCATTTTTGAACCCAACTCCACCTTGGAGCTAAGGGGCGGGGTTGTGGGCAGAGTTCATAAACTCCTGTGATGTCTCAATCAGGGAATGGTTTCCCAGAATCTAGTTGAAGGATTAGTTCTATGATTTTGAGAAGTACCAAACGTCAGTGTGGGTGCTGCTGGGTTCAGTTGATGATGTTTTCATTACTTTGAACTGATAAAACAGAACTGATGTGTTAATCCTCATGTAATCAATGCAGTTTAATACACATGGTTTGTAAGTTTGTGGTGAAACACTTCACAGGTAATGTTTCTCATATGCAAGAAATTATTTCAATTTTCTTTAATGAACATCTTCTAAACCCAAACTGCTGTTTCAGAGTGAGTGAGTGAGCAAGCAAGTGAATAAGTGAGTGAGTGAGTGAGTGAGTGAATGACTGAGTGAATGAGTGGGTAGTCAATAGCTGGACAGCATGACTCCATGTGGCTTCTCCTGTAGAAAAAGACATTAATGGAGCCACGGAGCTCTCCCAGGGGCTGTTTCGTGATATCCGCCATGATACCCAATCTGCCCCATTAGTGAATCCGCCACCCTTCAGAAACACAGCCTCACGTACACTGAATTAAATATTAACCACTTAATGTCCATTTGCTCATGCACTTTCTCTTTCCTTCTCACAATGATGGTGAAAATGCAAATTCCCACAAGATCTTCAGAGGAGGAACGTCTCCATGAGGGCTGTCAGAGTGGAAACTACTTACTTCATTACAGCAGCTATTCCCTCAAAAGCCGTTATATTTCTCTATAGAAGTGGACCAAGAAACCACAAAAAGTGCAAAATGCCACCGAGCCCAATAATCACATATATTAACCAAAATGTAAAAAATGCTCCTCTCTCACAATATTTAAGAATCCTTCAAACAATTTCCGGATCCAGAATTTCATCTGGATCATGTCCAAATTCTAACTGAATCTTCCTTGTCCAAAGCTTCACATCTAGTAGAAATTTAAGGTGAATTCAAGCTTTTTTTTTTGCGTAAATATACAAACAAACCCAATCCAAACCCAATTGGGGCAGCCATAGCCTAATGATTACAAAACAGCCTTTGGTCGCTGGTTCGATTCCTGTTCACCTAACCCCCAACTGCTCTCCGGGTGCCAGGCCCCTGTTCGGAGTGTGTGTGCTCACTGTTTACGTGTGTGTGCTCCCTTTGTATGGGTTAAAATGCAGAGGCAATAATTTCCCTTGCGGGATTAATACAGTATTACAAAATGAAAGCAAAAAGCAAAATCCGCAGGGTAAATATAACCATCAGAAAACATAATGTTAGAGCTTTTACCTAAGAGTATTACAAAGTTCTGGCACTGGAGACTCTTTCCTTACTGCTACATAAGGCGGAAAACACACTGAAGAACAGGAAGGTTTACTTGTTACAGCCAATCTTGGTGATTTTTAAAGTAGATTCAACATGGATAAATCATTTTCAGCTTAGGGCCTCAAAATCATAAATATTTTTTTTGCACAAGCCTTGTTATAAGAAGAAAAAAAGTAGGTCACGGTCACTTACCCATAGTTAAATAAAACTCTGAGATGGCAAAGATTTACATATTTAATACAATCCAATTCGCTGAAAACACTTTATAAGTGACGAATAATAAATTATAACAAAATTCAGGGAATATACTTCCCAAAATAACCTGATTTATTCACAAGGGGGATAATCCAAAGAAGTTACGCTTTTAAAAATAATGTAAAATAAATATATAGCTATATAATAATAATAATAATAATAATAATAATAATAATGATAATGATAGTGATGATGATAATAATTATACTTTTTAATATTATTATTTAATAATGACTTATTATATATTGTTAATAATGATGATGATGATGATGATGATGATGATGATAAGGATGATAATAATTATACTTATTAATGTTATCATTTAATAATTAATAATAATTTATTGTTAATGCTACTACTACTACTACTGCTAATAATAAAAATAATAATAAAAATAATAATAATAATAATAATAATATATACAGGGCGTTCAAATTGTTTTCCTCTGGGATGCGTTCTTTCCATGTCAGATTGGGGCATATTTACCTGGAAGAGGTTTATAATAATTAAACCTGGGGATTTATCATCAACTTTGGACATGTGTAAAAGACTAGATCAGCTTTCCAACTCGCACTGATAAGGGGAAAATCCTGCATTATATCATCAGAGAGATTGTGTGGGGAAAAAGAGTTAAACCAGTGATTCTGGGAAAAGTAAATAACTCACAGCTCATAGTTCAAATAAAAGTTCCTTGAGTAAACTGAATAGATTACTGCCGAGCCTATATATATTTCCTGGCCATATTCTCCTTTTTTCTCCCCTCTGCATGATGTTCTTTATAGCCTTGGGTTTACACTGGAGCTCCACAATTTATGTACACAATTGGTGTATAAAATGGAGCCAGCTCGCATCCAAGAAAGGAAACTTGAAGGAATCATGTTTCCAAGTTCATCAAGATCCCCTACAATGACACGTTAAAGTCTATAAGGTCTGTTAAACTGCGCTCTTCTGCCCTTCCTGCATTCTATCACGATTAGTGTCAAATCCTAATACATCGTAATAATCATCAGGATGACCAATGTTTTCAAATATACCAGTGATCAAATATATTTTTATAATATAACATGTATACAAGTTGGCCTAAGGCACATTGTGTGTAGGAAATATGCACTTTTTTTCTTTTGAAAACGTAAGTGAGATGGAAATCTAGCTGGCTTTATTTGAAAGCCCTGTATATAATATACATGTCAAATAAATAAATGAAATAATAGGAAAGTAGATCTTAGTACAACAATTAAACAGTGAAAGGAAAGGGCAGGAAATCAGGAAACCCACTTCCTGTATGTACCATTAATTATGCAGAATGGTAATCTAGACCTAATCTAGCCTAGATCTAGGTAACTTCTAGTACTTAGGCCTAAACTGTTAAGAAAAGACTGCTAAGAATAAAAACTAAGCATACAACACTACATGACTTGTCTATGCTGTATAAACGATGCTGAAGTTCCGAGGCGCATTTCTCCCTGCATTCGTCTTCCAAGTCGACAGGAGGATTGCGAAGTTATTGCGAAGATAATTGGACATGAAGGAAATTTTAATCTCTCAACACCTTACCAATAGATCTAGTCAAAAACCAAGTTTAAATATGTAAAAAGACACTCATGAGTTGTGTTTACCCTAAGCATCCACTTCCAGAATCAAAAAGCTAATCCGGAAATAAGCTGTGATAGTGAGCATGTGCAGAAGAAATCTCCCGACACAACAGGTGGAGCACTGGGTTTATTTATTTTTTAAACAATAAAATTATCACTTTTTATCCATTCCATTTTAAGTCCATAAGCTACATTAAAACAGATAACTGGAACGTATAGAACAGTTGTTTAAGATTTACTTTACTGTTTTGAAGAAACATGTACTGGAGTTTATATTCTGAATAAGCCATCACACGATTACTGCCATATTGGAATTGCCACAGGCCGCACGATGCACACTGGGACCGTTTGGGAACAAACAACCAGAGGGAACAAGCATGTTGTGAGCATGGTGAATTGGCGAGTGGACATGCTGATTCAGTGGTGCCAAATAACTGGGTTTAACATGGAAACATTACTTGAATTTTAGAACAGCTCTTTTTAGTGATTGGGGAACATCAGAGTCGGCTTTTATCAAATTTTAGTGAAAGATTGGAAAGTCAGTTCTCTTAACATTAGTTGCTTGTGGTCTCATTTAAACTTTGGAAATTTCAAGATGGCAAAACACCAGCTTGGACTTTTAAAGTTTTTACCCACCACCGGAGTGGTGTGACTAGAAGGACACCGGGATTTGACTTATATAAAAGCTTGTGTTATTGCCAGTACCAAGCTAGTGCAATTTTCAGCATCATATTAGACTGTACTTGAGCTTGAAAGGGGTGATGCGGATTGTTGTGCAGTGTTCAACTGCAACAATGACAGGCCATACAAAGACAGGTGAGCAATGTTAAGAGTAATACTGTATATTGAGAAATTTTAGTGACAGTTTTATTTTAGCCAATCGTTAATTTTTCAAAATCACTAAATTAAAACTGTGCTAACATTTAAATTCTATATGATTTAAAAAGTGGAACTAATAAAAATGCTAAAATATCACTGCACTAAATCAGTCTTCTCAACAAAAACACTCAAATTTAAGGGTGTTTAATTAAGTCAATAAACAGTAAGACATTTCTGACATTATATCTGGACTAGGGTACAGGTGTGGTCACAGGTCATTATTCCGACGGGTCATTAGTTCGAATATCGTTCATTTTTCACTTTTTTTTCAGGTTGGAATGGGCACATTTCTGGCCGATAAATAAGACTTCAAGTCTTCAATCTTCCAGGACTGGAAATCAATGTTTACTTTAGACATGGTCATATAATATACTGATAACCATCGAGTTTTTACTTGAATAACTTAATCAAAACAATGCCGGAGCGAGTGCAAAGCCTACTGAGATGTCAGCGTTGCTGGCGGTTGTTCCAAATCAATCCCAGCATGCTCTAGCAAGTTAAAGACAAACGCGTATTCATGAAACGGTTGATTCAACGACAAAATAGGAGTATCTCGCTACAAAAGCTACAAAAACAGTAAGTGTTTTTTTTTTTTGCTATTTGATTTAAGCTCATAGAAGTGGAAAAAAATGTACACAGCAAAGAATATTGAAAATCATATTTTTCATTCCCTTGGAAGTCCAGTAGTAAATTCAAGTAAATGCTTCCTGTCGTGAAATCTGCACCTACAACACTTCGTAAAAATAATTAAATGGATTTTTTCAAACCTCTTGCTGTCACAGTTTTCATATTACTTAATTGCAACGTTGAAAATGCCTTTTCGGGCATCTGTCTGTTTTCCACCATAAACATGTCTCCTTACAGAACATTCACCAGAGAAGACCTTCTGACCAATCAGACAATATTTGTTACCTCTACCCAAAACATAGGTACTGCGATCACTGGTATTTGTCAGTTTCACTGTGAACAAAATCCTGACCACACCCATGCACGGATTCTCACCAAACTTGGTGGGGACACGACCCTACCCTAGTCCCAGAGATCATTTCATTTTGGAATGACAAGGTCAAAGGTCAAGGTCAAAACAAGGTCACAAAGTTTTAGAGATTGAGTGCTTATTACCAGGAAACGACTGCTGGTAGACCTGCTGTTACTATGGAAACACTAATAGGAAGCCATATATGGACTTTCAAATGAGACAATTACTTTTGACCTTGTGTGCCGTTTAAAGGTCAAACCCCAACCATCTTGTAAATCTAGCCATCTTTCAAACAAGAGAGTCACGTGTATATACTGTAGAACATATCACACATGAATAATGAAAAGCAGAACCGTACCGAGAATATTTCCTGTTGTGGAACGTGTCATTGGAACCCTGAACTCTACAAGTGCCTCTCTGGTTGTATAACAGAAATTTTATTGCCTTTTTTTCAGGCATGTCTCTCTGTCTGTCAGACAGAATATTTGAACATTGATTTCTGTGTAACTGAAAGATTCCTTTAGCGACACCAGTATTTTTTGTTTGTTCCTCTCCGCATGCTGTTATTCCCTCCTTCATTCTCTTTTCTCTCTGCACCTGCTGAGTGTCATTTTCTCATTGTGACTCCAGAGACCTGAAGGACATTTGTTTTTCGTCCTGCTGGTTTGCCTCGTCTCGTTTCACCCGGTCCTTGACATCTTTCTTTCTCGTCTTTTTCTTCACTGCAGACTTTAGCGCAACGTTTCAGTTTTAATTCCAATGTGGAATTTATAATTGCTTCAATTTAAAGCTGCATAAACACCAAGGCTAATTCTGTAGCAAAGGAAAAAATGTTATTCATGATTTATTTATTTACTGATTTATTTATGCGTATTCAGAAAAAGGTATTTCATATCAAGTCATTTTTAGCAGTGGGCGGCACGGTGGTGTAGTGGTTAGCGTGTCCACCTCACAGCAAGAAGGTCCTGGGTTTGAGTCCTGGAACTTGGGCATTTTTGTGTGGAGTTTGCATGTGCCCTCTGTGCTTTTGTGGGCTTCCTCTGGGTAACCCAGTTTCCTCCCACAGTACGAAGATATGCACATAAGGCTTATTGGCTGTTCCAAAGTGCCCCATGTGTGAGTGTGAATGGTTGTGTATCATGGCGCTTGATGGACTGGCATGCTGTCAGTGATGGCTGAGTTAGGCTCCAGTCTCCCCACGACCCTAGTAGGATTAAGCGGTTTGGCAAATGAATGCATGGGTGAAAATCAGACATTTCTCCCCACCAAAAATGACTATCAGCTTGTTGCAACAAACAGGCCTTTGTTGTTTAGTGTGGCTTAATGCACATGTCCGAAGAAGAGCGCATCTTACGTGGTTAAACAAAACCCATGCAAGCAAGTGGAGAACATGCAACCCCTAGACAGAAATGCCCTGGCTGAGTCTGGGACACGAACCCATGACCTTCTTGCTGTGTGGTAGACGTGTTAACCACTACACCACCATAGTGCCCTTATCAAATACTTGAAAAAACTGTCTTATATGAACAGTAAAAAGGCTGGCTAGCATTGAAGCTTTTTGCTTCAAACAAGTTGCAACGGTTTCATTTATTCACTAGTGATGTTTCAGGTCACAGGATAAGAGCTGATATCCCAGGAGTAAATTAACCAATCAGAGCACACAGTTACTAATATCTAGTGACCTTGGATAGAATGAATATTAAATAGAATATAATTCTAAACAGTACAATGTTTGTTATACACTGTATATATGTCAAAAGATTATAAGTACCTAGAGGAGTGGCATGGAGGGGTAATGCTTCACCTCACAGCAAGCAGGTCCTGGTTTCCATTCCCTCGGGGCGTTTCTGTATGGCGTTTGCATGTTTTGCCCGTGCTTGCATGTGCTTCCTCCAGGCACACTGGTTTTCTCCCACGGTTCAAAAACATGCGCAGTAGGCTGACTGGCTGTTCCAGATCACCCCTAGGTGTGAGTGTGAATGGTTGTGTGTGTTGGCTGTACCTCACCCTCACTCGGAGTCATCTGAGATGGGCTCCAGCCTCCCTGCGACCCTAATTAGTATTAAGTGGCTTACAAAATTAATGGACTGCGATGGCCTGGCGAGCTGTCCAGGGTGTACTCCGCCCTCGCCCAGAGTCGGTTGAGATGGGTGTCAGCCTCCCGTTCAGAAAACGAATGAATGACTGAATGAATATGAATGAAAATGAATGGATGATTACCTAGAGGTTTTTATGTCACATGTCACAGATTGTGACACACACACACACACACACACACACACACACACACACACACCAACACTAATGACCTTATCCCAGACCAACATCCCTCTATCCAGACCAACGCCCCTCCTCCCAAACCAACCCCCCTCCCCCAGGCCCTGCTGTCCCTAAAGTGAACGAACCAATGTCCGGAAAGAGCCGATCGCTTTCCGAGGACTGCCGAAGAGGAGCCACTCGCGTGAGCGAGCACAGAGAGAGAGAGCGATAGAGAGAGAGAGAGAGAGAGAGCGAGAGGAGCGCGCGCCTGTGATGACTGTAGCTCGCTGCTGCGGGTAGAAACGGGAGCAGAAGTTACACCGCGCGTGCGTCTGTGTGTGTGTGTTTGCATGCATGTAATGTGTGTTTGAGCTCGCGTGCGCGCGTGTGTGTGTGTGCATGTGTGTGTGAGTGTGTTTGGAAGGAGGAAAGGAGAAGCTCGTGGAGAAGCCCCGGTGCGAGCGCTCGTGCGGGCTGAACGCCCCCGAATACAGGATTACACGGACACCGGACACTGGAGGAGCTTTTCTTCTCGCTCTTTGGGGGAATTTAAGTGGATTTTCTTCTCCTTTTTTTCCTGAACGTCGCGAGCTCGGAGTTTTGACGGTGAAATGCGAGTCGTGAAGCTGCACCGGGAGACACGGTGAGTCCACGGAGCAGGAGGACTTCACGGACACGTCCAGATAGTTCTTTATACCGCGTGTGTGTGTGCGTGTGTGTGTGTGTGTGTGTGTGTGTGTGTGTGTGAAAGTATGCATGCATTCTCGACTTTAGAGAAACTTAGCAGCCCTGTTGGTGTGAGTGCGCCTCTTAAACACCCCGGCTCGGTTTCATTCACAATAACTTGGCGTTTTGGAAGTTGTCGCTCTTAGTGTTCACACTGCGTGGATGCTGAACGCCAGGTTCCTCGCGCGCGCGCGGATTGATCACACGTGATGGATCACCAGCGTAACCTTGGAGCGCGCGCGAGAAGCTTCCTGACGCTTTGTGGTCGGTGTGGTGCGTCATGTGGGATCAGGACTGTGTGTTGCACACAAATGCACTGGGTTTGTCTGATGAAACTGCTGCTTGCTGCTTATTCCCGGGCTGACTGCACTAAAACAAGGATGGAGAGAAAAAAGAGAGAGAGAGAGAGAGAGAGAGAGAGAGAGAAGGGGGGGGGGGGGCGCAAAGCTATGCTGTGACATCTTCCCATCCATGAAGCACATACTGTCTTAGAATAAACAGAAATAAATGCACCATGTATTACATGAGCCTCGTGCATCATGCATGATAAGCACCTTGCATGCCATTCCATTCCATTATTGATATGCAAAATAAACCGTGATGTCATAAGATATTCTTGGTACATCATGCCATGTCACATCATGTCGTCACTGCCTCTGCAATGCATTTCGCCTTAAATATGACAACAGTGTGTGTGTGTAACACGGCCCCATCCCAGCATTCACGCCCTGATTCGGATGTGACCGATGGTTCTTAAAGGTGTAAACAAACAAACAAACAAACATCATCCCAGAGGAATGCATACACGTGGAAGAACATTAGGGGTGATATCATGATCATTCTGAGGATTTGTGTTGAAACACACACACACACACAGATACACACATGCACATACACACAACAAACACACACACAGATACACACACAGATACACACATTCACATATACACACCAAACACACACACACACACACACATAATCAGAAATGTGTAAATTGAAATGGTTTATACAAACGACTTCAGTGAGGTGTAATAAGACGTGACGGGATGTCGATACACCCATCGTGTTTGTGCAGAAACACACACACACACACACACACACACACACACACACACAGACACCCTCACAGCTTTCTTTCTTAAGCCCCAGAGAGAAGGGCGCTCACGCTTTTCAAGCATCTCGTCTCAAACAATGAGACCTTTGTCATGCCTGAGTATTGTATCATTCACTACGGACTTTAATTCCCCTCTTCCCTTTTCCTTTACTTAGTTTACGAACTCTGTGTGTGTGTGTGTGAGAGAGAGAGAGAGAGAGAGAGAGAGAGAGCGAGAGAGAGAGCTACACTTAGGGCTGGAACGATGTAATCAATTTACAAGTATGGGAGTTTTGTGTTTTGGATAAAAAATTCGAACCTTTTGCCCCAGGGGGATTGGGGGGTGGTATGTTGGGGGTCGGCGATACGGCACTTATGTCATATCATGATACCTCTGAAGATTTATTTACTTTTTTTGCGAATAAAATACGCTCATGCACTTTTATAAGTATAACTTGTTTCTTATCTAGAAAAGAAAACATTTTAGCTAGCTAGTACCTTAGCTCACTCAGTTTACACCCCAGCAACATGTAGGTGACATAAACTTTTTTTCCTTTTGTACAAAAAGCAAGTTCACTTTGCTATCGACTTAGCTGTGTACGCAAGATTATAACAATCGTGAACAATATTCTTTATTTAAAAACACCACCTAGCTTTCCATCTGACATAAACACAACATTAAACTGGTCCTTTTTCTTAAAGGACTTGGATGTAGCCGACTGAGATGCTAACAAACTGGATTATTTATCTACAGTCATTAGCTAGCTTCACGACTGAGGTAAAATCATCGTTTTTTAAACATCTTATTTAGAACAGAAATAAAATGTGGAGGAATGAGATGCTAGCTGAACAGATTTCGCTAGTCAAAATCACTATCTAGTTTTGTGTCTGAGGAAAACACACACATGGAATTCTTTTTTTATAGATAATATTAAAAAGAAGGCTAACATGGCTACTCAACATGCTAATAAACAAAGTTCTTTACACAAAATCAATAGCTTTTTTGAGTGTGAGGTAAATACTTGACATGATTTCAGCTCTATTTTTTCTTTTTATATAAAACTAGCATGATGTCTTACTGAGATGCTATCTTGCAATTCTTAAACTAATTCATAAAAAAGCACGTGTTTTTACCAGGGAAGCTACATTTTAGCTATAATATATTTTGAATGAAATGCTAACGTGGGCAACTTTCTAGCTAACAACAACAAATTTCTTTATTCAGTCATTAACTAACTTAATGTCTGAGGTAAATACACAACTAAATATATATTTAATAAATATACACAACTGGACACTTTTTTAATGTGGTTGCCTGCGATGCTAATAAATGAAGAAAATTCATTTGTAAAAGTGACCAGTTTATTTTGTCTGAGGTAAAAAAACAGTGACGTTCATGTCCTTGTTTCTTATTTTTAGACATTACTTCAAATAAAAAGCCACTGAGGCTGTGTAACATGCTAGCTAGCTGAGAACTAGCTAAGAACCGTGAACAAATGTCTCTGTTCAGAATCGCTAGCTAGCATTCTATCTGAAGTAAAGGAATAACTCAACATTTTTTAAAGTCTTACTTCAAGAAAAAAGGTAAAATGGCGACTTAAGATGCTAGCAAACAAAATTCTTTTCTCAGTCTCATTAGCGAACTTTCGCTCTTGCTCTTTTTCTTTTTAATTGAAAGCTAACATGGCCGCCTGAGGTGCTCGCTAACAAGCACAAGGTTTATTTATAGCTAATTGGCTAATAATTTACATATTTTAATATAGAAAATGATGCTAATACAAAGCATGATAAATTATTGTAATTATTATGATACGAAGGTGTAGCAACAGTGTGTGTGTGGGTGTGTGTGCTCTCTTCTGGCAGTCCATTTTATGATATGTGTGTTTAAAGACAGTGCGTACGTGTGTGTGTTATCTTTCGCCGCCTCTCTCCTCCCTGGCAGTAAGAACTAATTGGCACTTTTGCAGTGCCCCAGCCCTGTAATGCCACCCTGTGAAAAGCTGCTCCACACACACACACACACACACACACACACACACACACACACACACACATGCACACGTGCCCCTGCTGCTGCACTATTCTGTCGTCCATATGTGCTGAATTTGACGTGTTTGTGGCCGCAGACTCTAATGAGAGCGTTTCTCTCGGCACTGTGCTGGTCTGCGGCGCTACTGCGAGGTTGTAACGTTCTGAACGCCTGCATGGTGTGTGGGGTTCTTATTTTTACCCCCAGAGCCTGGTTCTGAGTGCAGACGTGGTGGCACGGTGTGGTTTCGGACCCACCCAAACACACACACACACACACACACACACACACACACACACACACACACACACACACACACACACACACACAC
>JAOUQZ010047207.1:12500-16718 GCA_028564935.1 Neosilurus hyrtlii | reverse complement strand
GTGTGTGCTGTGTGTGCTCTGTGGGCTGTGTTATCTGTGTGTGGTGTGTGTGCTGTGTGAGCTGTGTGCGCTGTGTGTGCTGTGTGTGCTCTGTGGGCTGTGTTATCTGTGTGTGGTGTGTGTGCTGTGTGAGCTGTGTGCGCTGTGTGAGCTGTGTGCGCTGTGTGAGCTGTGTGAGCTGTGTGGACGTATACAGAGAGCCAGGTGAAGAATCAGTTGTAAGGAACCGAAGTTGATTTGTTGAAACTGTGTCTGATGTTGGTGGTGATTTAGGACCAGGTTCTTCTACACATGACTTCCCATCCTCAGTGAAATATCGAGGCTGATCACAGATCAGTGGGACTCTCTGTAAACAGAGGGCTTTGTGTTCTGTCCCATAATTAATCAGCTCCAAGAATACAATCATTTCTCTCTCTCTCACACACACACACAGCACCCCCCCCATCCCCTAATAAAATTGTACCCTGTCTTCGTCCAGAGTCGGCTGAGATAGGCTTCGGTCTCCCGCGACCCGAGTAAGATTTAGTGGTTCGGTAGATTAATGAATGAATGAATGCAACATTTGGAGTATTTCTCCTTCTTGTTATGGCAAATAAACATGGTGGTTACTGGCTGCTGCACAGAAGCGAAGAGGAATCCTTTAGTAAACCTGTTAAGTAAGACTGTTGGTCCTCCTACTCAAGTTCCTGCCATATCCCTTCAGATCGAAGCTTAAATTAGGCTCGGGAAAAAAGTTTCCTCTGATTTGCTCCAGGCTCAGAGAGAGGGGGTGGGATTTACGCTCTACACTCCTGCTCTTTTTTATTTTTCTTTAGTGGAATTTTTAACTTAATAAATCCAATAAAGTTTAAAGAAAATTAGTAATAAAGATAAACTTACCCACGCAATCCTTTTTGCATTGCGGGGAGGCTGGAGCCAATCTCATCCGACTTTGGGTAAAGGCGGGGTACACCCTGAACAGCTCGCCAGACCATCGCAGGACAACATGCAGATACCTTTCACATTCACACTCACACCTAGGGGCAATTTGAAACAGCTAGTTAGCCTAATGTGCATGTTTTTTGAATGTGGGAAGACACTGGAGAACCCAGAGGAAACCCATGCAAGCATGCAATGTTCATACCATGTTCTCACCTGATTTCCTTTAAGCATTTTGAAAAGCCATAGACTTCTAGAAAAAAACCAAAGGTATAAGTATGCGACGTTTGGTGCAGATTGGCAGCCTGGAAATTGTTGGGTGGGGAAAAAAAAAAGATAATTTATTTTTTTTGGTGATGGAAGTGCGAGCTTAGCTAGCCATGAAAATCAACTGTATTACTGGAATAGCGATGCTGCCAAAGGATGAATTCACAAACTAGCTGGCTAACGCTAACCAGACGGGGGCAGAGCAGCTGCAGTCTGTGAGACTCAGGCTGAGGGTATTTATTTTAGATTTTGATTTTGCTAAATGAGAAAAAAATGAGCAGAAACATTGTACGGTTTAAACTCATCTTAAACCTCCAACGGTGCATCGACCGGCCGACGAAACGCTAGAGATGGTACTAATCCGTCTACGGTCATTCTGTCATTCTGTTGATATATTGAGCCAAAATATTTTTTTTTATCAGTGAAATATTATTTATTTATTTATTTGATCGTGTATTTGCTTATTTTTAATTTATTATTATACTGGAAGCAGCTGGTTTGGTGCTCAAATTAATAATTTAATTTATATATATATATATATATATATAATATATATATATATTTTTTCATCGTTCAATAATTATTTAAATTTTTTTTGTATATAAAATACTAAAACGAATAATGTATATATTTTTTTGGTTGATGTAATGTATGTATAATGCTAATTTATTTTAAAATATATCATGTGTAACCTGTAGCCCTAGAGATATGGCTCCTTGATATTTGATGAAAATGTAAAAAAAAAAGTAAGATTTTGTTGAGCTGCACGGTGCACAATAATAGACTTCGGAGACCAAAGTTCTATAGAAATAGAAACTAGACCAACCTGTTAATAATGAAACATCAGCAGTGGCTCATCTGAACTTTGTTTACCCTGGGTATAAAAAGGAGGCGAGGTGCACCCAAGAGATTATACTTAAAGGAATCGTGTTTCCAGGTTCATCAAGATCCCCTACGATGGCGCATCAAGGCCTGTTACGCTCTGTTAAGGTCCGTTAAGCTCTACTGCGCTCTACTACTATTCCCATTTTTTATCATGATTAGCGTCAAATTTGAATAATTGCGGCAAAATATTTGACAATCAAAACGATCACCGTGATCATCACGAATCCACCAAGTTCCCTTAAGATCATCGCGATTTTTCTCCCACAACCCCCCACGCTCATCACGATTCTCTCAAATCATGGAGGTTGCAGACATTGTGCTCCAGTGTAAACCCAGGGTTACCTGTATTTTATGGGCCTTGAAAAGGGTCATGTCATGTCATTTTCTGAACCGCTTATTCCTAATTAGGGTCACGGGGAGGCTGGCGCCCATCTCAGCCGACCGCAGCTCGCCAGACCATCGCAGGGCAGAAACACGCTGACGGCTATGCAGCCTACGCTTAACGAAAATCAGCAATGGTTCTCTTACATGCCTCTCACCACAGACAGTGAGAGACATGGCTGGCATTTGATAACCCAGTTAGCTGCACTGGGGGACAGCAGTGAGAACCCGTCGATAGTGGGGCTTGAACCCCCGACCTTGGGATCAGTAATCCAGCACCCTACCACCAGGCCACCACTGAAAATGACTAAAGCATCTGGAACACGTTGGTTACGGCTCAGTCTGGACGTGTTTGGTTAACACGCTGAATAACTGCGTAGTTATTAATGGAAATACAAAGTGATTATTATATTTTTTGTAGCTCTGTTTCAGTTCCACTCTCTCTTGTATAATGTTAAACCTCTCACGCTCTGAGATCACGGTGTGTAGGGAAAGGTTGAGGATGTAGTTCAGGATTTGGCGCGTACGCGTGGGCTGAGAATTATACTTAATAGCGACTCTGATTCTCATGTGTGTGGACCATTTTTTTGCTCCCTCTTGCCCCCCCCACTACTGTTTTTAACACATCCTTTCATTATTCAGTTCTGCTAGCGGCCACCCGGGTGACGTTGTTGATGCGCGCGTCTGTGTTGCGACAGACGAGTCGACGAGGACGTGGGAATTCTGGGACTGAGTGAAATGCACTTCAGAGAAATGACTTCCTGCTCTCACACACTTGTGGCAGTGTTTGCATTTAAATGCAGACCGCTACCGCCCGTCCCCTGAGGTCCTGTTGTCTCTCCCGCACGTAAGAGAGGGAATTTTAGTTCCCGGTGTAATCGTCTAGTCTTAAAAATAACATCGGAGCCTCGTAGTGTCACGGCCAGTATGATATAATATAGATATTGTGATAAACTGTATTTTGTGAAATGTACGGTATGACAGGTATCCTCAAATTTTATTATATTTTTGAATATAAATGTTGTTAACCTTTAAGTTTAAATAATTTTTCCTAAAATGATTAATTGTTAACTAAAAACAGTGGATTAGCCGCGTTGTGGTGCCGTCATGCGCTTCTGGTAACCGCTGTGTGTGATAACGTTTGATTTACGCTGAGTGTAGACGGAGGCGGTTGTGACCTCTGACCTCTAACAGTGAAACTGTAAACTAACAAGCGGACTTTAGAAAACAGTTTCATCTGAAAGCAGTTGCTCTGTTACATAATAACGGAATAACACACTTCACTTCAGAGCTCGCTGTTTTATTAGAATAATACACACTGAGGTGGTGTATCGCGGTACGACGTGTTCGGAGGTAACTACGCACACTCGAGGATTTTTTTCCATTTACCCCACAGAGACTTAGGAGTGTTAATTAATTAATAAACAGTTTATGCTATAAACAATATATGTTATATATATATAACATTATATATAATATATATATAGCTAATAAACAATATGTTACGTTTCACTACATTTACATGTACTGTTGACGTCTCTGTCTCTCTCGCTTTCTTATTTGCTCAACCCCACTTTCTCGCTCTCTCTCTCCCCCCATTCTGTCTCTCTCTCTCTCCATTCTTTCTCTCTCTCCAACATTCTTTCGTGTTTTCCCTCATACTCTCTCTCTCTCTCTCTCTCTCTCCATTCTTTCACTCTGTCTCATTCTCTCTTGCCTTCTCTCTCTCTCTTTCTCCAACATCCTTTCTTGTTTTCCCTCATACTC